>JAAGKR010010791.1:0-21534 GCA_011419295.1 Clarias macrocephalus | reverse complement strand
GGTGACATGTGATATTACTGTTGGTCTGATTTGTAACAACGCTGATCAAAATGAAGGACATTGTTTTAATTATGAAATACGGGTGAAATGCTGTGATAAAACATGTCCTCCTACTACAACAATAGCAGTAAGCACAACCACAGAATCTGTTCCTTCAACCACAGGCCCAATCACTACAACATCTACTGTAATTCCATCAACCACAACAGAAACAGGATCTACAACAACAGTGGAAACACCAAGCACAACCACATCACCTGTTTCTTTAACCACAGGGCCGACCACTACAAAATCTACTCTAATTCCACCAACCACAACAGGAACAGGATCTACAACAACAGTGGAAACACCAAGCACGACCACAGGGCAGACCACTACAAAATCTACTGTAATTCCACAAACCACTACAGAAACAGGATCTACAACAACAGTGGAAACACCAAGCACGACCACAGGGCCGACCACTACAAAATCTACTCTAATTCCACCCACCACAACAGGAACAGGATCTACAACAACAGTGGAAACACCAAGCATGACCACAGGGCAGACCACTACAAAATCTACTGTAATTCCACAAACCACTACAGAAACAGGATCTACAACAACAGTGGAAACACCAAGCACGACCACAGGGCCGACCACTACAAAATCTACTCTAATTCCACCCACCACAACAGGAACAGGATCTACAACAACAGTGGAAACACCAAGCATGACCACAGGGCAGACCACTACAAAATCTACTGTAATTCCACAAACCACTACAGAAACAGGATCTACAACAACAGTGGAAACACCAAGCACGACCACAGGGCCGACCACTACAAAATCTACTCTAATTCCACCCACCACAACAGGAACAGGATCTACAACAACAGTGGAAACACCAAGCATGACCACAGGGCAGACCACTACAAAATCTACTGTAATTCCACAAACCACTACAGAAACAGGATCTACAACAACAGTGGAAACACCAAGCACGACCACAGGGCCGACCACTACAAAATCTACTCTAATTCCACCCACCACAACAGGAACAGGATCTACAACAACAGTGGAAACACCAAGCATGACCACAGGGCAGACCACTACAAAATCTACTGTAATTCCACAAACCACTACAGAAACAGGATCTACAACAACAGTGGAAACACCAAGCACGACCACAGGGCCGACCACTACAAAATCTACTGTAATTCCACCCACCACAACAGGAACAGGATCTACAACAACAGTGGAAACACCAAGCACAACCATATCACCTGTTTCTACAACCAAAGGGCAGACTACTACAAAATCTACTGTAATTCCACCCACCACAACAGGAACAGGATCTACAACAACAGTGGAAACACCAAGCACAACCACAACAGCACCTGTTTCTTCCTCCACAAGGCCATCCACTTCAAAATCTACTGTAATTTCACCAACCACAACAGAAATAATTTCTGAAACAACACCTGGAACAGCAAGTACCACTTCAAAATCTACTGTAATCCCAAAAACCACAAAAGAAACAAGTTCTACACCAACAGTGGAAACACCAACAACTCCAAGCATAAGCACATCAACTACAACCTTATATGTTTGTCCGCCTTGCGAATGGTCGGAGTGGTTAGACAGCACTTATCCTCCTTCTACACCAGATGGAGGGGACATTGAATCTATAACTACATTTTGGAAATCAGGAAACATTACCTGTGAGAAACCAGCAGCTATTGAGTGCAGGGCCACACTATATAAAGACTTGCCTTTATCAGACTTGGGTCAGGTGGTGACATGTGATATTACTGTTGGTCTGATTTGTAACAACGCTGATCAAAATGAAGGACATTGTTTTAATTATGAAATACGGGTGAAATGCTGTGATAAAACATGTCCTCCTACTACAACAATAACAGTAAGCACAACCACAGAATCTGTTCCTTCAACCACAGGCCCAATCACTACAACATCTACTGTAATTCCATCAACCACAACAGGAACAGGATCTACAACAACAGTGGAAACACCAAGCACAACCACATCACCTGTTTCTTCGACCACAGGGCCGACCACTACAAAATCTACTGTAATTCCCCCAACCACACCAGAAATAATTTCTGAAACAACACCTGGAACAGCAAGTACCACTTCAAAATCTACTGTAATCCCACAAACCACAACAGAAACAGGATCCACAACAACAGTGGAAACACCAAGCACGGCCACAGGGCCGACCACTAGAAAATCTACTGTAATTCCACCCACCACAACAGGAACAGGATCTACAACAACAATGGAAACACCAAGCACAACCACATCACCTGTTTCTTCGACCAAAGGTCAGACTACTACAAAATCTACTGTAATTCCACCCACCACAACAGGAACAGGATCTACAACAACAGTGGAAACACCAAGCACAACCATATCACCCGTTTCTTCAACCAAAGGGCAGACTACTACAACATCTACTGTAATCCCACCCACCACTACAGAAACAGGATCTACAACAACAATGGAAACACCAAGCACAACCTCATCACCTGTTTCTTCAACCACAGGGCCTACCACTACAAAATCTACTGTAATTTCACCAACCACAACAGAAATAATTTCTGAAACAACATTCTCTGTAATCACAGTGTCCACAAAAACTCCTACAAAAGGTCAACAGTATTACTCTACTGAATATACTGTACCAACCACAACAGTGGGAACAAGCACAACCACATCACCCGTTTCTTCAACCACAGGACCAACCACTTCAAGATCTACTGTAATTCCACCCACCACAACAGGAACAGGATCTACAACAACAGTGGAAACACCAAGCACAACTACAACAGCACCTGTTTCTTCCTCCACAAGGCCATCCACTTCAAAATCTACTGTAATTTCACCAACCACAACAGAAATAATTTCTGAAACAACATTCTCTGTAATCACAGTGTCCACAAAAACTCCTACAAAAGGTCAACAGTATTACTCTACTGAATATACTGTACCAACCACAACAGTGGGAACAAGCACAACCACATCACCCGTTTCTTCAACCACAGGACCAACCACTTCAAGATCTACTGTAATTCCACCCACCACAACAGGAACAGGATCTACAACAACAGTGGAAACACCAAGCACAACTACAACAGCACCTGTTTCTTCCTCCACAAGGCCATCCACTTCAAAATCTACTGTAATTTCACCAACCACAACAGAAATAATTTCTGAAACAACATTCTCTGTAATCACAGTGTCCACAAAAACTCCTACAAAAGGTCAACAGTATTACTCTACTGAATATACTGTACCAACCACAACAGTGGGAACAAGCACAACCACATCACCCGTTTCTTCAACCACAGGACCAACCACTTCAAGATCTACTGTAATTCCACCCACCACAACAGGAACAGGATCTACAACAACAGTGGAAACACCAAGCACAACTACAACAGCACCTGTTTCTTCCTCCACAAGGCCATCCACTTCAAAATCTACTGTAATTTCACCAACCACAACAGAAATAATTTCTGAAACAACATTCTCTGTAATCACAGTGTCCACAAAAACTCCTACAAAAGGTCAACAGTATTACTCTACTGAATATACTGTACCAACCACAACAGTGGGAACAAGCACAAGCACATCACCCGTTTCTTCAACCACAGGGCCAACCACTACAAAATCTACTGTAATTCCGCCAACCACAATAGAATTCATTTCTGAAACAACATTGGGAACACCAAGTACCACTTCAAAATCTACTGTAATTACACCCACCACAACCGAAATCATTTCTGAAACATCAGTTGGAACACCAAGCAGAAACACAACAGCACCTGTTTCTTCCAGCACCCGGACAACAACTACAAAATCTACTGTAATTCCACCAACAACAACAGAAATAATTTCTGAAACAACATTGAGAACATCAGGCACAACCACATTACCTGCTTCAACCACAGGCCCAATCACTACAAAATTTACAATCATTCCATCCACCACAACAGAAACTGTTTCTAAAACAACAGTTGGAACAGCAAGCACTTTCACAACAGCACCAGTTCCTTCAACAACTATGCCAACAACTACACTAAGTATCATACAAACAACATCAAAGGGAATGACATCCTCTATGATCACAACGTCTACGATGACTTTTAAAACAGGACCTCATTCCACCACAGGAGGCCCTTGTTTCTGCAAATACATGAACCAGATTTTTTACCAAGGCAAGTACAATTGAAATTTTACATGAATTTTACCAGTAAAAATAAGTGTTATTACTGTATACCATGAGCTCCCTAATTATATTGTATTTCTTAAAGCTTTTTTTGCCACCTGTTTTCAGGCACGTGCTAAGCTCTCCCCTGACACACAATAGCTACCTTTCTTTAAAATGCGTGCTGGTATCATGCAATGTCAAAGAGCATCAAAACACACATGCCCAACTGCACTGTTGCTTGTAAATAAACTTACAGTCTTCCATGTTCTCCATGCTCACGGGACAACCGAATGCAATTTTCTGTTGTACCATCTGGAGATGTCTAGAGTCTAAGAGAAAGACACAGAAATCCATTTCTTATAGTCATTTGACAGAAATTTTTTAATGTAGATAAGACCAAGGACAGATGCTTGTTTTTCCCCCCTATGATATTTGTGGTATGCTGTAATTGTTTAGTTTCCTTTTCAATTATATTGGCATACTTATTAATAATTAACAAATTAACCTGCACCCTTTAAAAAAGTAAAAGTAAATCTAGACAAATAAGTGTTTCTGTTTGTACACACAGCGCTGTGTATGTGTGTTTGTGTGTGTAAACCTAAAGTAAGAGGAGAGGAGATTTAACTCCTCCCCTCTCCCTCTTCTCGTCTTATACCGTAACTCTACCTCCTCTCTTAGTTGAGTTTCACACACATGCACACACAACGGAAACACTGTTTTATCTGGAAAATAAACAAGAAATCTCTCTAATGACACTCGAGCGCAGACTAACGGAATCACTGCTGTAAAGTAAAAATAAAACAAATTAACCTGCACTGTACCTTTGAAAAGAATCACAACAGAGAAGTGTTTCTGTGTAGAGCAGAGAGAGTGTGTGTGTGTGTTTGTGTGAAGGCGAGAGGAAGGAGGGGTGTGTGTGTGAAGGGGTACGGTGTCCAATGTTGCATACTTGTAAAGTGCTGGCTGATACATAGAGAAAATGGGTCTTTAACCTTTCTAATGAGTCTTGCTTTTGCTTTACACATACGCACATGTGTGTTATAATAAACAGTACACACACTCTGTACACACACATACAAACACATAATAAAATATGTTTTATGCGCACACATGTGGTCACAGTGTTATAGTAAACAGTACATGCATGCACAGATGTTGATTATACCAGTGAGAGACGTATACAAAGACAGAGCAGGAGATACCATTACCCACAATTCCACAGCGCAAGAGAGAGAAAAACCGTTGGCTCAGTTGTGTTCACATGACGCTCGGCATCAAAACAAGAAATGCATGCGTACTACATGACACTTATTGGTATTGTAAACCAAAAATCATTGCCCATCTTGCGGAACACTCGCAGACTGCGTTACTCGCAATCTGACGTTCCACTGTATTGCAAATTGGTTATAATTTTTAGGTTTAAGTAATACTCATTCAGCCTATCTATTATAAATGCATTTGATTTCTAAGTATGTTTGGAAAATTACTAAAATTATGACTATAAATATTATGTTAACTGTATAAAATAATAACATAAGGACATAAAGGTAAACACTGAATATTCTGGTGGTCATTATATATTTTAAATAATCTTTAGAAATGTTTGCCATCCTACTGAATTTTTTAATCACTTTTGTACCTCATCCTAGGGTCTGTCATATATAATGAAACTGATGGAACGGGATGGTGTTTCACTGCTTACTGTGACAGGATGTGTCAGCTGATCAAGACATCTGGGCCATGCTATTCAATTAGTACTCCTCCTCCTTCTACAACACCTACTATGACATCATCCTCTACAAAACCCATTTCTACCACTCCGCATAACCCTAAGGACTGCACATACCTTAATCCACCAAGAAAGGTAATTTGGATACATCTTACAACTCTAAAAGCACATCACAACTAAACAAATGCCCAATTCAACTGTTTTATGTCTGTACTCAGAGAACTTGCCATATTGCAAATATTGCATCTCCTGTGCATGTTTACCAGATTGTTTTTCTTCACCCTTTTTTCATTTTTCTCATTCTCATCAATAACAGAATGGAGACAGGTGGCAGGAAAAGTGTTATGAAAACAAATGCATAGATGGTTCTATTATGTCTACACCTGTTAATTGTGTCGTCTCAGCTCCTCCTATGCCAGTGTGTGAAAATGGAATCCCTCCCGTTAAGGTCTATGATACGACCGGATGTTGCTTTCACTATGAATGTCAATGTGAGATTATGCTTTTTTTTTTGGTCCCTCCTGACTTTTTAGTAATTATTGTACATTAAATAAATCCTGCATCTTCTAATTCTGAAATTCCAAACGGAAGATTAGAAAAGTAAGCTGATGAATTGACTGCATTGTAATTCTTGTTTCTCAAAATTACAGGCAAATGTTTAGGTTGGGGAGATCCACATTATTTCACCTTTGATGGGCAGTATTATGCTTTCCAAGGAGTCTTCACATATGTCTTGGTCCAGGAAATCACCAAGCAATACGATTTTTCTGTCCACATCAAGAACTATTTGTGTGACTCTGCCCAACAATTGTCCTGCCCTGACTATCTGACTATATACTATAAATCAAATAAAATCGATTTGAAACAGACAAGAAATCCAACTGTGAATAAAGTGAGTGCAGCCATGATTAAAAGTTAACAAATAACAAACACATTGGTTACACGTGCAGTAAGTATAGAAAACTTTAGAAATATAAGGACACCATGCTATGTCCATGTATGCTGAATAAATACTATATCTGAAGTTTTAGCATAATATAAAACATGAAACTTTTTTCTTGGTAAATATAAACACATTTTCTTGACCCTCAGGCACCATTTTATTTGCTTGCAATTCTGTGGACTGTTTTGTGGTTGAAAAAAATTATTCATGCAAAAAGGACTACATGGAATGGCTTGACCTTTTCCAATGCATTTTTGTGTATTTTCAAGCCTAAAATAGTTTAATCATATTTTGATGTCTAGGAATCTCTCTTATATATTATAAATAAAATATATGATATATGATATATTTCGGTGTCTAGGAACATTTGTGAATCATGGTATTTTTCAACCAAAATTTTGAACATGGCCCAAAATATTTATACAATATATAACCTAAAATTATTTCTTTGTGTCAGGTATTTGTCAACAACGTGCTTCAGAAGAGCACGGTTTTCAGTAATGCAGATTTCACCATAACCACAACGGGTATTTCGATGACCTTAGATATCCCTGCTATCCAAGCTCAGGTTATCTTCAAAGGAATGAACTTTGTAATCAGCCTTCCATATTCCCTATTTCACAATAACACAGAAGGGCAGTGTGGTAAGTCAAACTTCATTTCTGCAACATATAATGAATGTCATAAATTCTATCAGAACATTGCAGTAAAATCTAATTCATGTGTTAAAATAGTAATGTATTAAATCACTATACAGTATGTCACTTCTTTTGACTTAATCTACTTGTCTGTCTGTAACTGATTTATTAAATTTTTACTGTGTTTCTCAAAGGCAAATGTGACAACAACAGCTCAAATGACTGCAGATTGCCAAATGGACAAGAAATCCAGTCATGTGAAGCAATGGCTCCTAAGTGGATAGTGAATACCACAGATGTTCCCAAAACTTCTCCACCTCCTCCACCTCCCCCCAAGTCTTCATGTGACCCAGCCATCTGCAGAATCATCTTTAGCAAGTAAATGATGTTCAGTTTTACATACAGTATACATCATCTAAAGGTCCATACCTTGTCTATAGTAGGTAATTAAGTCAATTGCTCATTATATAACAGTTAGATCTGACTGAGCAAACTGATTGGACAAAAGGCATTCCAAGAGTGATAATAATGGATAATACCATATAACCATGGAACATTTAACTATACAGATGTTACTCAACCGGAATTGCACTGCTACTGTTGCGGCACCCCGCGGCAGCATTAGGGTTTTGCGTTTGTCGACTTTGTCGTGATACTGTAGCATATAAATTCAAGAGAAACATTGTAATTCAAGTGTAATTATAAATCAAGAGAAACACTGTAATTAAACAAATGCATAATCAGTAGCAATCAGTACAAATTTAGAATTGAAATTAAATATAGTAATTTCTTATTTACATCGAATATCTAATATGCTCCATTCACATGCAAGTTTTAAGTCAACGACTGGAACTGCAGTAGACCTCAGTGTCCTGATGTCTTGAAATGAATCTTACTGACCTTGGTAATCTGACTGGCTTGGTAAACCCTCGCTCTTAGTGCTCCATTCACACACAAGTTTTAGGTCAACGACTGGCACTTCCAGCAGACCTCATTGTCCTGTTGTCTAAGGAATTAAGCTTACTGAACTTGGTCAATTTTAAATGGCTTTACAGTACGTAAATAAATAAATAAATAAATAAATAGCTTAAATGGAGAAACAAAATTCCTTAATGACCATTATTGTAAAATATATGTATATATCAGAAATAAAAATACTTATGTTTTAGTTTAATCCAATGAACACAAAAATACGACAAAGTGGTCATCTCAAAATGTTTATTTTTTATTGGTCATGCGATTTGTTTTATTTTTTGGCATTTGACTGTAGTTTTTAGCTATTTCAGTGTGTCCACGCTGTAAGGTGTAAATGTGTAAATTTAACCTAGGTAAATCAAGGATGTCTTTAAACGTAATGCAGGTCAACTTTAATACACCTGTCCATAAATAAAAAGGAATATTTAGACCTTTACGTGAAATAAATGTATCTTAAATATGACAGATTAAAACAAGGAAAAAAGACGTGCTGAGCTTCAGTTCATTGTGATGCTGACAAAAGGTCTAGGAAAGAAACGGAGACATCAGTTTTCATTATTTTACAAAATCTGAATATATTCAGTAAATTTATGAATTACACACAAAGTATCAAATTTAACTATAAAGTCTGATTTAATTGGTACCATTAAACATTTTATTTTTATTTATTTAATATTTTGCTGGCAAATCAATTTTAGGCAGAGACGTCTGCTCGGTGTTGTTAATTAGTTTTAAAACCACCAATTCTGCTAATTTCCCCATCAGCAAAACTGGTTTGAAAAATTCATACCTATCGTGAATGAAAGGTGAGAAGAGGGATTTCAATAACTGGGGATTCTGGGGGTGTTCACCTCGGAGCGCGCTGTTGTGTTATATTCAGCGAGTAGACTATATATTTGTTCGTTGCATTTCTGGTGGAGTAGGCAGTTATCGATAAATCTGCTCATATCTGCGCGTGTGTTAATCAGCCTTTTAATCAACAGCACTCACTTTCACTTTGCAAAAGGCAGTGTTTATTGTTTACTGTATATTTAAAGCGCATATACACACATTTATTATGAAAGACCTATTCTAAAACAAAATTAAATTCTTGTTTGCTTCAGCATTGGAAACAATATTGTTTTAGGCTAACTAAATTATACACTTTATACACTTTTGTATTCTTTGTGGTATTCTCTTTTTGCACACACGGGCATTTTTAAATTTCAACAGAAAATAATGAGTGAGCTGTTAGGCAAGTTTTTTTTCATATAACTTGATAACAGCTGAATGAAGTTAAACTTGCACAATAAATTAACAATTGCATTTACTTTAGTCGTAGTATAGACATTGAAAAAGCTATTTACACACGAGTGCACAAGTCATATATTTATCATATACATATCATATATATTTGTGTTTAATACAGTTTTATTACAGTTCGTAATTCATCAGATACCTTCAAATACATTTTACTCACTCTAAACACAACGCATGATTTTTATGCAATTTTAAAAAGAAATAAATAAAACAAATTATTGCATTGTGTTTCAATACATCCTTAATTTACTTAAGTTTACCAGGGGATAATTGATAATCACCTTAAATATGCATAATCATCTGAAACATGCAACTTTACATGGCCACTTGCTCTAACGTTAACCTAGAGAAATGCTTATGTTTAAGTGGTTATGTCAAGTGTCAAAGCTGAATAGTAGTGCGTGCTCACTGCATTACAGGTTTTGTAAAATAATGAAAGCAAACAGGGTGTGCTATTCTGTTCTGGTTTCTGTGAACTTGAGCGTGTGAAAAAATGAACCAAAACTTTGTATACTTGCCTCACAGACGTGAAAAACATATACTTATAGAAAGCAAAATGTCTGCTTTTACATAAACTAACGGAAAACAAATTTCAGATGATGTAATTCGCATGAAACGTGAATAAACTGGAGTCGCATCATCTGCAGTGGAGATTTCAGACCTTTTCGCCACCTGTTGGTCATTTCAGGGATGACTTTAAAAGGCGACTGATTTAAATCTCTTGCTATCGTCCTGTTGCAGCATTCTGTTCTTCTGCCAACTTGTAGAGTTTCAACTCTGATTCTTTAAGGATTCGGGTTAATTTTGTTAAACTGAATTAAAATTTATAGCGTACAATCTATCAACTACCCATCCAGGGTTTAGTATGATTTAGTGTATCTTACCAATTCTGTTTATCCCGTGGCCGACGATGATAATAAAAAATCTGGTATTTACCATATTATGAGCAAGGTAACTTAAGATCTGGGCAAATGTTTAGACTTTAAAATACATGAACAATAAACAGCTCTTTATAAACAAACAAGAATTTATTTGACTAAACGATGATACATGAAACTAGGCTACTTAAACACACACATACACCCAAACAGTTAAAAGGGTGAAGGTTAACTGAGTTTCTATTACTGTTTACTAGACCTGAGAAAGTCACAAGAGCAGCGCCTTGGGTTTAATCTTACGGTTTAGTTATGAAGTGAGCACCAATTTCAGCAAGGTATGAAGCTTTGTTTGTTTACTTGCATTGTGTTGCGTTGCGGTCTTCCTCAGTGATTCACCTTCAGTGTTAGGGAATCATGGCGTTGCTGATTGGCTGGTGCTCTGATGACGTCTCTTGGGGAATTCTGTGATGCGCTCGTTGCTTGGTTACTGATGGCAGACACAGGGCGAAAGTCGATGCTTTGACCTTCAGGCGTATAGGTGACGTTCAGTAGTTAGATGAGCCTACTTATTGATTAAGTAGTTAATCAGCCATTGGATGACGTGATACTGTGCTTGGACCCTGGGATTTTAACCCTTTAGTGTCTGTCTGTCCCACGGGTGATTGTTCCAATCGAATATGGTTGCGGGCTTAGCCAGGTTCCCCTTTTTGTGCATACATTATCAGGATGTCACCAGTCGGCTGGGAGCGGGGTTCTGGTATGTAATAAATTGATTGCCCACTCTGGGGGCCTTGTTCATTCCTACATACTGTATGTATCATTTCAGGTCCCAGGTGTTTTACTAACTGTTAATTATACCATCTCTAGTGCAGAGCATGAGTTACAGTAGGTGGGTATGAAACTCATTACTGAAGAAAGAGCAGTTACCTGAAATGCACATTCAAAGCAAGTCATGGATGCATTTTAAAAGGAAAACACATCTGATAATGTTATAAATTTCAAACCACACATTGTCTACTTAATAATTGCTTATAAGTTGTTCTGAACTGCCTCCATGGTGTATTATTTAGACCTAAGCTGAGCTAAAAAACTAACTGATTACCAAATCCCTCTGTAACCTTTAATGCACTACTTACGCTAAACTAGTCACTGTGCACCCTACCACACTATCTTTCCATTAAATTCTATTTGGGATTTAACCCCAGAACTTGGAATTTAACAGAGCTGATATTCTAAAGTGGAATAAGTGGAAATATAACTTATGATATTTACCATGTTATTCTCACCTTTTACATAGCACCGGTAACAATTTAAAACTACTTTTCCCTGTGTTTTTACTTTTACACTAACTGTCTGTTGCTAACTGTCAGTTGACCACTCCGCCCATCGAAGTTAGTTAGTTCCACCAGTCACTAACTAACTGGTTTGATAAACAAGCAATTCATAATCTGTTGATAATAAATATTTGTTTAGCTGTTGTAGAAAAAACAATACCACATTCGACTAATAACCAGCACATCACCACTTCGTCTCGTGTGATATTGCTTAATTCACTGATCCTTCAATCCAATGTAGGTGACATTATCATTCATAATGGAACACTCCCATCAGGATTTGAAGGATTCTTCAATTAATCAAGGTGGTCAATTAGACCGCCAGAGCACCAGAGCCTCCTTTTTAAAAATTACTCACTCACTCATCCCATATTCAGGGTCGCCAGGGTCCTAGAGCCTGGAGACTGAGGGCATGAGGCCGGTAACCCGCCTCAGTGGCAAACCCGGAGCTAAGGCTAAGACTAACCTCTAAGCCACTGTGTCGCCTCTGCAGAAAAATGTATTCACCTGTAAATATAGTAGGCAGCATGGTGGCTTAGTGGTTAGCATTATGTTGCGCTTCCCTCTATACCAGGAAAAGCAGTATAGACTATGAGTCATTGAGTCAGTATATATAGTGAAGATTGTTCTAAAAATTTTATTTGTTTAATTGAGCTTATTATATAATATTTGTTTACTTGGATACTATATCATACAAATTATAAATAAATGTTATGTAAGTAATATTTCATGGTTCACTATGTGACTATAGATTCCCTATAATTATGTACTTTCAATGTGTCTTTTTTTACAGAGTGTTTGAAGAGTGCCACAAAGTCCTTGACCCAGAAAATTTCTACAAGGCATGTGTATATGATATGTGCAACATGCAGAACGGTACAGGTTGCGTCAGCCTGCAGAGCTATGCTTACATGTGTGCTTCACAGTCTATATGTGTGGACTGGAGGGGCGCGACTAATGGACAGTGCCGTAAGGAATAGCACAGACATATTAAAAAGGAACATTAAAAACTGACTTTCAGGTCAATGCTGACTGCTTTTATTTGTTTTCATAGCACCCGACTGTCCAAAACATAAAGTTTACATGCCATGTGGGCCAAAGGTGGAGAATACCTGCAATTCAGCGTAAGGAATTGATTACAGTATTCAGATAATCAGACCCTAAATCAATTTAGTTTGTCCTTGACTTTATTTCCAATAATAACTGTTGTTCTTTTGCTATAAAACTTTTCCAGGTTCAATGAAAAGTTTTTACAATGTGACAATCAAGTATGTCAAGATCATTTCCGAGAAGGATGCTTCTGCCCTAATGGCACCACTCTCTTTGACACTGCTACAGATATATGCACAAGCTTCTGTGGTAGGCAAATTCTATGTGTAAAGGATTGCTTTAAAAATATATATTTTTTAAATTAGGTAATAATCAGTGTCTCCAAGTTTTAACTTAAAATTTATTTTGGAGTCAAAGGCCAATGATTGAGCATTATTTTTTATTAAAACAAACAAACAAACAAACAAACAAACAAAAAAACATATAAATGTTTCATTTCTGTGCCTTAGGTTGTACAGGTTCTGATGGGATGCCAAAGCAGGTGAGCCAGCTTTACATTTTTTTTAAACCTACTCATCATCAGACACTAAGGCTTCTGCATTCAGAAGTTTAGCCTGTATTGATGCAACCAAGATAAGATATAAAGGCCAAGGTATAAAAAATACAAAAAATATAATTTATATATATGAAATTTATATTTAGATTGCACAGTATATGTATATTTTATATGAATAATTATTTATATTAATAAATTAATGTTTTATTATATTTTCATTCATATTTTCATATTTTCAGGCAATTATTATTCTCTAACATGCAAGGTTGTTTATAACAAAATGTAAAGCTTTAAGTTTCCATACTTTGAGCAAAGCACACCACATAACCATGTGATTTTTGAGCCATCATCATAGCCATCAAAAGCCATCATATTGTAATAATTCTAATGTTAATGTATTGCAGTTCATATCAGTGCACTAATTACTCATAAAGCTGTTGTATAAAAGCAATACTGCACTCATCACTACACTATTTTTCATCAATCTAGTATCCTGTTATAATTAAGGAATATTGCATGTACAGGCAAGTCCTGTTATACTGAATATCAGCAATGTTGTGATGGCCAGGTGCCATCTGTTATCACAGCCTTTACTATATTCATAATTTCCTTGCTTGTGTATGAAATATTGTTTAATTATTTTAGGGAATTAGCTAAACACTGCTATATGCAAGTAAATGAAGTGATTTTGAAACACAAGTATGATTTTACATTCTCTCGTCTGTATGGTTCTTCTGCAGCCAGGAGATAAATGGCGCGCACAATGTAATGACTGTACGTGCAGTCAAGAAGCCATGGGTTCAGTGTGTCAACCAGTCCAGTGTCCACCCACAGAGAACTGTACTAAAGTAGGCTATGGGCTTCAGGATGTAGACTGCTGTCAGAAGTGTGGTGAGTGAGCAGTAGGCTATTTAAGCATTTTCTCACAATTTGTTTGCAGCATTTTTTAATGCCTTTTATAATTTATGTTAAAATGTAAGAGATCAACATAGAGTAATTTGCTCCAGTGCTGTCAAATTCTTTAATCTGATCAGCACAGCTGATCTTTTTCAATGCTAGGATATTCACTTAAACTGACCCCCCCCCCCCCCTCTCTTTCTCTCTCACCTTCCCCTTCCCTCAGTGTGCCAACCTAGTTTGTGCCCCAGCACCATACCAAAATGTCAAGCTGGATTTGAGCTGATACAAAACAAGACAGATACTGACTGTTGTGTCACATTCAGTTGTAGTAAGTTTTAACATACTTAATTGTTTAGTTTCTTGTATTAGTGGGTTGCTAATAATTACAATCTTCCTCTTTTTTTCTTCTTTACTAGAACGCAAGCAAGTTTGTGTCTTTGGTATGAATGAATATTTGGTGAGATTTGTTATTCTACCTTTGCATACCAGCATGGAGCTGTACTATATTATTAGTATAGTGTAATTTATTATGTGTTAAAATCATTAATGTAGTATTTTAGGCATTATAAAGTATACATAAATTTTTCTTTTATTTTGTGAATCTTTAAGCTAAGGAATTTATTTTCTCCAAGAGTTTTGGGAAATTTATGAGCTTGTGTATGTTTCTATTTTACAGCCTGGAGATGAAGTTCCAACTGAATCCTGTGAAGTCTGTCATTGTGGTACAACTGTAAACACCAGCACTGGCTTTCATAATATACAGTGCACTCCTATGGCTTGCAACACAACCTGCCAAAAGGTAATGCGCTGAATTCACATGAATCACCTAAAACTACTGCTTAACAAGCTCAATCAAGTAACATGTTTGAGTGGCTTACATAAAGCATACTACTTTATTTACTTTTAAGCTACACCACCACAATATATTTGTTGATTGAATGTTAGTTTACTGTCCGAAATATAAGAGAGATTGGGTCAAAAATTATCTGCACTCCGGCTATATTACTAAAACTTCTATTTAGTAAAACTTCTGTTGGCCTTATCAGCAATTTTGTTGAAGGCTACTGTCTCCCCAGTCACTGCTGTTCAGGTGTGAACATGTTACATCAGTTCATTTGTAACTGCGGTGTGAGCAAAAATTAATGCCCCACTTGATTTGCATGGAAGAAGAGCAACATGCGGTTTACATCATTTTTTTTTTTAGCTCTGAGGGTGTACCTGGTGGTGAACACGCATTAACAGAAGGTGAAAGTTTCTTAAAGAGAATCATTACTGGAGATGAGACATGGATTCATGATTACGAGCCAGAGATTAAATGGCAGAGTATGAAATAGAAACATCCGAATCACCAAAAATGCAAACAAGAGAAACTTCAAAAGTCAACCATCAGTTGTAACAGTTTTCTGAGATTCTCAAGGGCCAGGATTGGAACATTGTGTGGAAAAAAGCTCAACAATGATCAGTGCTCGTTATAGTGAGATGCTTATTGAAGAGCTGAAACTTCAGATTCAATGTGATCTTGCATGACAATACATATCTGCAAACAATACAACCTGCTGACACTGGTGACAATCTGCAAAAAAATGTTTTGAGGTGGTAAAGCATCCTCTATGTAGTCCTGATCTTGCTCCATTTGAATTTCACCTGCTTATTCCCCAGAAAAAAAGCCCTATGAGGATGATAAAAAGGCAAAGACAGCAGAGCATTCGTGGCTTGCAGCTCAGCTTAAACCATTTTCTAATGAGGGAATACAAAAGCTAGTTGGCAGATGAATAAAATATATTGAAAAGCAAGGATTATGTAGAAAAATAATTTATTTGTCTTTGTAAAAAAGTTAATTGAAAAAAAAATTACAGCCAGAGTGCAGATCATTTTAAATGATCATATAAAATTGTTGATAATGATTGTGATGGTAGTGTTGTTAATATTTTCTTAATTAGCACATAATACTGCAGAAATCTACAGGTAATTAGTAACTAGACCGTTGAAGGTGTAGTATTCATTTCATACATTGGCATATGCTACAAAGTTTTATTGTAATCAAAAATTAAATGTTGGATTTAATGCTGTTATTCATGTTTTACAGGGCTTCTCCTATGAAGCTGTGTCAGGGCAGTGCTGTGGCAAATGTGTACAAAAGCAGTGTGTATATGAGAATGAAGATCACCCCAATATAATAATCACAGTTGAGGTAGGGTCTGTGATTAGTATTTGAATTCTCTTACTGTTCATAATCAGTCATGATTCATAGTTATGTATTGATTCCTTCTTGTCCATGTCCAATAACCTCTGAATATTGTCATTAGGTTGGACAGAGCTGGACTCCTCCAAATGAGTCGTGTGTGACTCTCAATTGTACCAAAGTCAATGATGTGTTTGTCTTGGTGAAGAATCCCCCTTCATGTCCTGAGTATAATCCAGAAGACTGCATTCCTGTACGTTTATAACCTTTGGCTAATTGCCCCTACACATAAAAGCTTACTTATGGTTAATACTGTAATAATGTATTCAGAACTTTTATTACAGTATGAACTGTGAGAAATTGGTGATTGAAATTATATCTATTTTTGTATATATTTTTAGGGCACAGAGACAACCACTTCAGATGGATGTTGCAAGACATGTAAGATGTTTAATATAATCTCTCTCCTTTGTTCCATCTTTTATTATCAATTTGCCGTTGATTGCATTTTAATTTATTAATTAAGCACACATCATACTTTGGAACCATTTATAGGACAAAATGGAACTCGTCATGTTACAGAAAAACCATAAAACATAATCTTTTCTGTTTTTACTTTATTGAGTTTACAACTTACTGATGCAGTTTCATGTCTTCTTAATTAATGTTATTATTATACATATCCATTTACCTTCCAGATAGTGAGTTGTTGCTATAAAAACCATAACACTTTATATAGAAATAAGTACCTTAACATGAATGTGTGGATTTGCAACTTCATGAAATATGCGGGCATTTCTCTGTATGTGACTTTCAGGTCAGCTGGAAAACTGCCGTATGGTAAAGAACACCACCTATTTAAATGTTAACGGCTGTACCTCCGTCCAGGCTGTGGATATCCTCTCCTGCTCTGGATCATGTAACACCAATTCAATGTGGGTTTGCTTACTTAGAAATACACACACACACACACACACACACACACACACACACACACACACACACACACACACACACACACACACACACATCCTAAATCGAGATATAGTAATAGTTTAGTTTAGTTTATTGTCATATGCATGTTAACACAGGGCCAACAGTACAATGAAAAGCTTTGAACAAGAAGAACCAGTCGACATGTATAAGTGTGTACTGTGTACAGTATATGTGAGCACATGTGCATTTGTGCCTGCATGTGTACAGTATTTGAGCACATATGTATGTGTGTATATGCATAAGTGAGTGTAGGTATGTGTACATGTTGTATTGCACATGATCAACATATTGTACATTAAACTCCTCATAATGCACAATAAAATTGCATTGCACAATGTCGATAATAGTTTAAGGTGTCCCTAGTGCAGCCATTCCTTTAAAACAAGGTTTTTAGTGTCTGAAACATAGTGTGTATGTATTATATCACTCAGTCTATCCATTTGAGTTAAGAATACTGAGAGCCTTGTGATAGTCTCTTGGCACATGCAGACACTTGGTAGCAGACAACTGATACCAGTTGATGGTGGTAGCAGGGAGAAAAGTCTGCGTGCAGGGTGGTTGTGGTCCTGGTTGATATTGCCTGCTTTCTGCAGACATTAGCACTATTTGGACGGGACTAGTTGTACTGGGGGACGTTAGAGAAATTTCTGTTTCACCAAGGTACTTTGTGATTTTAATCCCATCCGAATATGACATGTCTGTCTTTTTCTCACACGAAACATGAAATGACAGACGTCGGCTAAAAAAAATTCAAACTCAAACGTCCCCCAGTAAAACTAGTCCCGTCCGAATAGTGCTATTGTCTGTAAAATCTGTAATATCACTTTCAGAGAGGTTCTGTGCCATCTCGTTTTTACATTGTTTTCCAGCTTTGGGTGGAAATGTTCCAATACCACACTGTAATACATCCTGTCAGCAGGCTTTCAATGGTGCACCTGTAGAAATTTGGGAGGGTGCTGGCCTTTATTCTGAACGTCCTCATCCTCCTCAGGAAATAGAGCCACTAGCAAGCTGTCCTGACCACGGAGTCAGTCTGTCATGTCCAGGAAAATTAATTTGTGATATGAACGTCAAGGAATTTAAAGTTGTTTACCCTCTCAACATCTGCGCCATTGATGGAGATAGGGGAATGTCCAACCACCTGTCTCCTAAAATCATTTACTTTGTTTTTGACATTCAGTAGAGTCCTTACACCAGCTGACCTCTTCTCTGTAGGCAGTCTAATCATGATCTGTGATAAGATAAGATAAGAATATATTTGCAAGCAACAATGAACGGCCCAAGCACCCTGTGCCATCCCCACACCGGGGGCACCTGTGTGTTATTTGAGTGTGTTAAGACCTCGAAAAAGCCATTGCCACCCGGTTGCACTGCACAACATGCACACGTCACACACTATATATGGCCCAAACTCCCAGACATCCGAATGGCAGCAGATTCCAACCAGTCTGACAATTTTTATGAGTTTTTGAGCATGTTAAGACCCCCGAAATGTCCAAAAGGGTGGGGGAAAAATCCTTAGGAAAACAAGAGGGTCCTGTGCACCTTATAGTGCTTGGGCCCTATTAAGAGAAGAATGAGAAAGTTTCTTTTACATTACTGTATTATAGGCAGCATGATGTAGCTCTCTCACACACATAAAGTACATCACACCACATAGTCAATTTGTCAGCAATTTTCTTCTTCTATCTTTTCTTTTAACACTCTCTTTTGCATTTGTAGATATTCAATGACAGCAAACAACATGACGCACCACTGCTCCTGCTGCAAAGAGCTCCGAACCAGCAGCAGGCAAGTTCAGCTGCGCTGTGCCGATAACAGTCTGGAACCATACACCTACACTTATGTTGAAGAGTGTGGCTGCTCTGTCACAGAGTGTACTGACTCAAAAGTTTAACTAATGTGTGTGTAATGTGTGTGTGCTAAGGCAGATATTTACCTAATACAAGATAATTTGCTAAAGTTTATTTAACAAAAAACATGATACTATTTACTATGTCCTACTAACCAAAAAATAAATAAATAAATAAGTAAAATCCTATCATTTGTTGCAGACTGTGGTTCTAAAATACTTCAGAGCAATTTCAAGGCATATTAAAAAAAACAGAATTTAAATAGAAATTGAAATAGAAAAGTTATTCTGTAAATAGGTTTCATGACAGATTGTATGATTCGGTTTGGATGAGAACAGGGTTCTGTGTTTTGGAATCCAATTAAGCATACATAGGTCATACATAGGACACTTTGCTTTTCTGCATGATTTGATATTTTCTGGTGTTTGGCTCTTTATGCTCTTTCTTTTCATAATTAATACCAATAATAAATAATTAATAATATTGCAAGCAAAAACTGTGTGCTGGTTTGTTTGTGAATTATAAAGTTATTATGTTTTCATATATTACAATATATATGATTTATAGACTTTATTTAATATTAAAGTTTGAGTTTTGATAAGCAGCAGTTTGAGTTTAAAAGTCTTCAACCTAAATATATGTAAGCATGGGGTCTCAGTTATTAACAATTAATGAACATTGCTAATGACGCTGGAGTGAGCGCACTGTGAAGTTATCTGGGAATTTGCACATCAACTTCTGCTTCAAACTTGAAAAAAGCCATAGTCAACTATGAGGATCAACTCTGGTGGATTCAACTAAGTGAGGTCGATAACCTTAAATGAAAAAACACACAAAAAAGTACGTCACTATCACTATTTCTTAAATAAAATGTAAACAAATACAACAAAATTATTTAACACACTCAAAAAACAATCATACCATAATATACATTATTGTTTCTCTCTTGTATGGAGCAGAATAGTAATTAAATCAAATATCAAATAACTCTTTGATTGATTTAAGTGATAATCAGTCATCAGTCCTTTTTATAAGTACAGAGCGGTAGTATCATACCATTTGTGTCCCTGGGATGACCAGCAGCCAATGCGCTTCCCTGTCTCACGTTACTCACTGCGGGCTCTTGACTTACCCTGCGTTCACACCGAACGGGGCAAGAGCGTCAAATTTCGCTCTCGCCGCCCTGCTGCCGACGCCTGCCGCCGCTCTTCGCCGCTGTTGGCTGCTCTGACGTAGACCGAATGCCTTTCTTGTATTTAAAGGGGCCGCAAAGCAATCAAACTTGTTGATCTTGTGAAGACTGACCAAAATGTGGAAGAAAACAAGAAACTGATTCATAGAAAGAACTGTATTGTAGAAATAAATAAATTATAAGCCATTCGTATGGTATGGCTTAGTCAAGTCAAGTCAATTTTAGTTATATAGCGCTTTTAACAATTGACATTGTCGCAAAGCAGCTTTACACAATAAAAAGAAGTAAGTCTGTATGCAATGTGTATGAATCAAAATGATAAGATTGTCCCTGATGAGCAAGCCGAGGGCGACGATGGCAAAGAAAAACTCCCTGGGATGGTAATAGGAAGAAACCTTGAGAGGAACCAGACTCAACAGGGAACCCATCCTCATCTGGGTGATAACGGATAGCAGGGATTGATCAACTTAATAATGTGTACTGGAAGTTCAGTGTAACAGGAGATGTGTTAAAATTTAAATTAAAAGGAGTCCAGTTTGTTCCTGGAGGCTCAGGTAGACTGTAGGAGATTCCGGTCCTGAACAACTGAAGTCACAGGTCCCCAGAGCATCAATCGATGATAGGACAGTCTTAATGGAAACCATCCCCAGCCACCATACAAATCCAGGCAGACCACACGGGGCATCCATGCGACGAGATCTCCAACCAGAAGCAGGACTCCAGGACCGGTTAGACGGGTCCAGAGGGAAGAGGGGTCTGGATCACTGGCAACTCAGGAGCGAACATGTAT
>JAAGKR010010790.1:0-21536 GCA_011419295.1 Clarias macrocephalus | reverse complement strand
GCTGGAAGTTCACGACCGGCGAGCTCATCCTTAATGCGTGCAGCCAGTCCCTCGTAGTAGGCCGTCCGGAGGGCGGAGTCTCCCCAGTCGGTTTGGACGGCGAGAGTTCGGAAATCCGCCGTGTAGCGGCTCACGGACGAGCCACCCTGCCGCAGATGATATAGTTTTGAGTCGGTCTCCACCTCAGCAGCAGGATGTTCAAAGGTGAGTTTTAGCTGGCGTGTGAACTCTGTATAAGAGTAGGCTACATCTGAATCAGAACGTAGAACCGCCGTGGCCCACTCAGCTGCCTGCCCGGATAGCAACGAAACGAGAAGAGCAACGCGCAATCGGTCTGTGGAGTATTTGGTGGAATTAAACTCAAACACTAGATCCAATGCGGTTAAAAAAACACTGCACTTCCCATCTGTGCCATCCCATTTGTCCGGTAAAGCAATGAAGACATCAGAAGAAGGGGGAGGGCTGGCGGAGCAACAGCCGCTGCGATGGGCGTGGCCGCAGCCGGCTGAGCGACCGCCCCGCGGAGCGTCGCGTTCTCCTGCCGTAGCTCCGCCACCTCGCGGCACAAGGCCGCGACGTCTTGGAGGCCTTCGCGGAGGACGGCGACTTCACTACTGAGCTGATCGATCAACTTAGCATGCTGGTCAACCACATCGCAGAGGTGAGCGTAATCCGCTGGGTTTACTGCTGTTGGCTCAGTCATTCTGTCACAAACACACGGAGACGGACCAGAAGACTAGCAGTTAGCCCTGTAGCGTAGATGGTAAACCCAAACGCGGAAGTAGCGCGAGTAGGCAGGATAACCACGCTGTTTATTCTTAGAACTCTCTCGGAACGAGAGCAAGAGCTTACACAAATAAACCCGCGTTCTAATAACACACACTCAATCGAAAGCGAAACCCAAGAAGGTGAGTACTCACGATTAGGCGAACAGAGCGTCGGCGATAGCATGGGCAACTCAATGACTGAGCGACCGTCTTACTTCCGGGTCCTCGTGCCGGCCGCGTTAGGAGTGCGCATGACAAGGAGAGGAGAATACTGCAGGAGAGAAAAAGGTATTTCTAAAAAGATATTTCTTTAATGTAACGTGTTATGTTGTTGTGTTAAGTTGTTATTTCTTGTTGTCATGTAGCTCTTCGTTTGCACATTTGCACGTGTACTTTGTTGTCTGTTGTCTATTGTGTATTTTTTGTATAGAAATTGATATATATATATATATATATATATATATATATATATATATATATATATTTTTTTTTTTTTTTTTTTTTTTTTAGGTTAACTTAAAAATTTAAAATTCTGTGTTGTAAATTTATGTTGTGTTGTTAATTTATGTCGTCTGCATGTATGTAGCACCTTGGTCCTGGAGGAACGTTGTTTCGTTTCACTGTGTACTGAACTGTATATGGTTGAAATGACAATAAAAGCCGACTTGACTTGACTTGAAAATGAAGAATAAATACATATCAGTATTTAAAGTTTGAGCCAGACGCGTTTATGAGCTCTGTCGCTTGCTGTCAATGGGCGCCTAAGAGAGAACACATATTTGGCTTCAGTAGACACACAACTGCCCCCTACAGGTAATGAACAGCATTTTCACAGCTTCCCGCGAGCTGCCGCGGAAGCGCGCAAGATCCCTTTTCTCGAAACGTGCATTCTTAATGGCCAGATCTGTATTTATGTTCTCAAAGAATATGCTTCAAATGATGAACCAGATGACACGTGAATTGTTCTTAAAGGCATTGCTATATTATTTGCACTTTTTGTGAATTCACTGTAACTTTACCAAGTTTTCTTTTATGAATCCCTTATGTAAACGGTTTACAACATTCGTTCGGTTTGCACACACAGTTGTCTTTTTAGTGGTTTTAAACCCATTTTAAATGCTTTAAGCACTGTTAAATTAGTAACCTTTATAACAATTTGCCTTATTCACTTGTGTTGCCATGTTTGGTTTATTTGTAGTAAAATGGTTTTTCTTCAGAAATTACTTAAACTCTTCACACTTGCATTTGCTGTGACAGTTCGTTATACTTGTAATGTACGGTTTACAAAGTTAATGATCAATATACAGTAACACGTTTGTATAAAGACATGATTCTGCATTTTTGTCAGTGCAACTATAATTTTTCCACTGATTGTTTTCTATTTGCACACACTTAAATCTGAAACCTATGTATGGCCTATTATATGTCAGGAACATAATGATATTACTGTTAAATTACATTATACATTTGAATAATGTAAGCACTAAGAAATTGTTAGTGATCTTGTCAATGATAATGGAGTATCAGACATAATTCAATTACATTACAATTACACAATCATTTGCTATTATAGTAAACAATAAAGATTATGTTAAGTCGAAATGATTCGTTCAAACTAGTTTAACATGAATGAAATATTTTGGTTCAGCAAGCAAAAATTGTGTAATTTGGCCACATTTTGATGATATGGGACTGGTGTACAGATTAAGATCAAGTAAATTCAACGGATTTTTTTTTTCAGTATAGTGATGCTGCATGTGATGGGGGGATTTAAGTTGCATTATGATGTCAACATTCCTTGCATTTAACATGAGTAGTTCATAAGTACTATTCACAAGTTTGCTATAAAGAAAACAATAATTGTGAGTAGAGTTGAGCCAGTAATATGCTTAAATCTTTCTTCACTACAGTACTATGGTTAGCAAGGCTAGGCCTGGAGAACCTCCTGCCAATTACATTTTAGTTTTTTCTTTGCTTTACCTCACCCATTTCTTTTCAGAGAAATTAATTAACTGATCAGTTGAACCAGGTGTGCTGGGAGCAGGGAAAATGTGAAAACGTGCAGGGCAGGGGCTCCTCAAGGTTGAAATCTTTCCAAGGTTGGGAACCACTGCTTTACTCCATCTAACCAGATTTAAATTATTTTCCTTATTTGGAAAATCATTCTATAACTATGTTGACTGTTTATTCATTGCATTCAAGGCACATTTTGGCTGACATTTTGCCACATTCAGGCCTGATTAATACCTGACCTCTTGAATCAAAAAACTGGGCAAGTACTTTTTTTATAGCACTGTATACTATCCACAGACCACTCAGCAGCAAAGACAGATAGCAAAAAAGACTCCTGAAGTCTCAATTAGGATATTAAATTTAATACATATTCAATTCAAACACATATTCAATACAAATCAATATGAATGCATGGAATAACTGCATGACCAAACTTGTATCGGCATATAAGTAGACTTGGAGAAAAGAAAACATCCTCTGAATGTAACAGTCTTTGGTCACGTTACTTTTCCAGATATCATGGAAGAGCCAATGCTGTCGCTGTGTTGCAGAAGCATTATTTCCTGCAAGACATGTGTGGAGCAGTAGAAGGAGACTTCTCCACACAGTTCAAAATGTAGAGAAATCAACAAATTGCGGTTCTAACTGCTGCTTTTTCAGTTTTGAAAGAGTGATGTTTTGATTACTCATAGAAAGGTAAACCCTTACAGTATGTATTGTTTTAGTTCAGTTATGTTCTGTAACTTGCTAATGTACCAGTTTATGCATTTCTCTGAGTTATGTTTATCAGATAAAGCAAGGCTTCTTTGTATGAAGTAAAGAAAAAACAATTATGTGATAATGATCAGGTGCTCAAGTTATACTGCCTACTATATATTTTATCTGGAATCCTATGAGCATTCCATGATTCTGCCACGCTTGTAAGACCAATGCGCCACAGCCTACAAGTCAGGTATATTATAAGGCTGTCCTCCATATCGATCTCCTCTTGGTCCATCATCTGGAGAAGGTATATTTTCAAGGGACAGTTGACACGATTGATGATCTCTGGCCAAAGCCATTCATCTGTGTGGTTCTGATTTAACAAAACACCGGCTGAATTTATTAAAAGTATAAATTTGAAATAATTTCAGCTTCATTTGGTGATAGTGCGGAAATCTTACTCTTGTAGATGACGTCTGTAATTAAGACAGTCTCTCCTGATTGAAGCGATGGTGTGAAGCATCTCCTGCATGAACAAGTAAAACTCCTTTCCATGGTCTACTTGCACTTAGTCTCGTATACAGTACCATAGGTGATCACTGCAGTTCATACACTGATCACCCATAGCATTAGAATTCATTAGGTGGTTTTAATATGGCTCTGATTGGTGTGAGAATACACAGTCCCTATATGCAGGACCAACCATATGCAGCAAGAAACAATACGCGGTAGGTTCTAAAGCCTTGTGTTTTTACACACACCCCAAAAGTGTCTGCAAGAGAGAGGTAACTCCTCTCTCCTCACAGTGCCTTATGTATTCTAACAGAGGATGTCATTGTGACATCTCATTAAACACATAATGTTGAAGAAAACAACAGGGCTGTTCCCTCTGGTGCTGATAACCAGGTGAGTTACATCTTCTGGCATAAAATGTCTGTCAATGTACTGTAGATAGATAAACTTAACTGAAAAATTTTAAGCATATATTACAACAGAAATACCTTTAGTAAACATCAATCATAACCTCTCCAAATGGTTTTCAGTTATGCTATCATACACTACTGTAAGGTACAGAAAGGACCCATACATTAGCTAATTCACAGTGAGAAAGGTTTACGTATAACTTCATTCATTGTCACGTCTTTGTTAATTGCAATTCATACTCATTGTCTGTTTAGTGTTGGAAAATACACTCACCTAAAGGATTATTAGGAACACCATACTAATACGGTGTTTGACCCCCTTTTGCCTTCAGAACTGCCTTAATTCTATGTCGCATTGATTCAACAAGGTGCTGAAAGCATTCTTTAGAAACGTTGGCCCATATTGATAGGATAGCATCTTATAGTTGATGGGGATTTGTGGGATGCACATCCAGGGCACGAAGCTCCCGTTCCACCACATCCCAAAGATGCTCTATTGGGTTGAGATCTGGTGATTGTGGGGGCCATTTTAGTACAGTGAACTCATTGTCATGTTCAAGAAACCAATTTGAAATGATTTGAGCTTTGTGACATGGTGCATTATCCTGCTGGAAGTAGCCATCAGAGGATGGGTACATG
Organism: Clarias macrocephalus; assembly: GCA_011419295.1. Taxonomy (NCBI): domain Eukaryota; kingdom Metazoa; phylum Chordata; class Actinopteri; order Siluriformes; family Clariidae; genus Clarias; species Clarias macrocephalus. The sequence goes on along the minus strand of JAAGKR010010790.1, from coordinate 16,492 downwards.
TCGGTCATAAAGGGATGGACATGGTCAGAAACAATGCTCAGGTAGGCATGGCATTTAAATGATGCTCAATTGGCACTAAGGGGCCTAAAGTGTGCCAAGAAAAGATCCCCCAAACCATTACACCACCACCACCAGCCTGCACAGTGGTAACAAAGCATGTGGATCCATTCACATCATCAGTTTTCGCCAAATTCTGACTCTACCATTTGAATGTCTCAATAGAAATCAAGACTCATCAGACCAGGCAACAGTTTTCCAGTCTTCAACTGTCCAATTTTGGTGAGCTCATGCAAATTGTAGCTGCTTTTTCCTGTTTGTAGTGGAGATGAGTGGTACCCGGTGCTTCTGCTATTGTAGCCCATCCGCCTCAAGGTTGTGCGTGTTGTGGCTTCACAAATGCTTTGCTGCATACCTTGGTTGTAACGAGTGGTTATTTCAGTCAAAGTTTCTCTTCTATCAGCTTGAATCAGTCAGCCCATTCTCCTCTAACCTCTAGCAGCAACAAGGCATTTTCGCCCACACTGCCGCATACTGCATGTTTTTCCCTTTTCACACCATTCTTTGTAAAACCTAGAAATGGATGTGTGTGAAAATCCCAGTAACTGAGCAGATTGTGAAATACTCAGACCGGTCCGTCTGGCACCAACAACCATGCCACACTCAAAATCTCTTAAATCACCTTTCTTTCCCACTCTGACGTTCAGTTTCAACCAGGTCTGGTCCCCACGAGAGGCGGAGAAGGAGTGTGGCGAGCTGGGTACCCCCTCATAGAGACTGGGAAGGGACTCGCCGCGCTTTCCAATCTGCCTCAAAAAGACCAGACATGAGGAGCATCATCTCTGCCAAAAAGAAGTCCTGAGGCTGACGTGCCCAGGACCACAGCGGTGTCTCCCCCCAGGGAGGGGCATGTAAAAAGTCCAATAAAGGATAAAGACACCCCCCCCCCCCCCATCTAGCCTTAGTGTCAAAACTTGTGCCCCTTTCAGAGAGGCTGGCAGTGGGAAACCTACTGCCAGGTATGTCTCCTTAGGTACAAAGCACTTAGAGAGAAGCTAGAGGATTAATTTTGCACATCGTCCTCCGCGTTTCAATGGCGTGGTCTCCACTTCCATGAAACCGGAACGAGCGCATCTGCCGACTTGGCAATTACAGACTTGTTCCCCTTCCAGACAGTGACCCAGGCTGCTAAAGTCAGTATTTCCTGGTTTCCAGGAGAGATGGGGGGGTTGCATGCAATTTTACATCTTCGTGGGATGAACATCAAAATGTTGACAGCCAAAATGATTGTTTCTCAAATCCAACCAGGGGATTGGTTTGTGACAGTCGACCTGAAGGACACATATTTTCATATAGAAGTATTGCCACAACACAGGATGTTCCTGAGGTTTGCTTTCAGGGGCGAAGCTTACCAGTATCGGGTCCTTCAAATTGGCCTAGCCTTGTCACCCTGCACATATATAAAATGCACGGATGCAGCTCTGGCTTTATGATTCCAGGGCATCCGTATTCTGATTTATATAGACGACTGGCTGATCCTGGCTCAGTCTTCGCAGCTAGTGCTTCGACATCGAGATGTCGTCCTAGCTCAACTCCATTCTTTAGGATTGAGACTCAATGCCAGGAGAGGCGTTCTCTTTCCTACTCAGAGGACAATGTATTTGGGTGTCATTATGGAATTCGATCGCAATGCAGGCACAGCTGTCTCCTGCGCGTGTCGAATCCATTCTCAATACCCTAAAGGAAATCAGGCTAGGCCAGAAAGTGATTGTTCATTACTTTCAGAGTGTTTTAGCTCTCAAGGCAGCTGCGTCCATGGTGATACCTTTGGGCCTTCTGTATATGAGATCGATTCAGTTGTGGCTAAGCACCAGGGGATTTTATCCAAGGGCCAATCCCCAGAGGCAAATAAGGGTTATGCGCCAGGGGCTTCGTACCCTTTCTATGTGGTTCAGACCTCGATTTTTGACTCTGGGTCCCACTCTAGGTCCTGAGCGATGGTCCGTCAACAGGGTTTGCACCTCTTATTGATAGCACCCCGTTGGCCGACCAGAGTGTGGTTCTCGGATCTAATATCTCTCCTCAACGGCTCACCATGGGTGATTCCAGTGAGGAGGGATCTTCTGTCTCAGGCGCAAGGGACAATATTTCATCCCTGGCCCGAGCTCTGGAACCCTCACGTCTGGCCCCTGAAGGTGGCCAACTAAGAGATGCTGGTCTTCCAGCCAGCGTAATTGAAACTTTTCTAATTGCTAGGGCTCCCTCCACTAGAAGAACTTGTGCTCTCAAATGGAGTGTATTTAAAAGTTGGTGCATGGCAAAATATGAGGCCCAGTCGACTTCCGAATTGTTTCAGTGCTGGAGTTTCTGCAAGAAAAGTTGTCCTCGGGCTTATGCCCTAGTATTCTCAGAACATTCGTAGCCACTATTTCAGCTTGTCATGTTCTGACCGATGAGGTTTCTGTGGGAAAGCATTCTTTAGTTGCCCGTTTTATTCGTGGAGCTAAACAATTGAGGCCGCCCACTAGAGCGACAGTCCCTTCGTGGGACTTCGCTATTGTGCTCCAAGGTCTGATTGACACCATATTCGAACCACTAGAGTCAGCACCTGTCAGGCTTCTGACTCTTAAGATTTTTCTTAAGGCCATTACTTCTTTGAAGAGAATTGAAGATCTGCAGGCTTTGTCAGTCTCCCCATCTTGCCAAGACTTTGCCCCTGGGCTAGTCAAAGCTATTCTGCATCCTCACCCGAACTATCTTCCGAAAGTTCCATTCTCAACCATGCACCGAGTTGTTCTTGAAACCTTTCAGGGAACAGGGTTACAGCAAAGTAACCCGAAACGTTTTCCTCCATAATCTTGGAGTAGGATAATCGAGGATTGCATAATCAGGGATGAATATCCTGTAATATGAACACATGCCTAAAAACTACATAAGCTGCTTCTTAGTGATTGGTTTAGGCATTTTCTGAATTGCTTCTACGCGGTTTCGTTCCAACTTCCTACCTTCCCCAGAAATCAAGTGCCATAGAAATCTCACCTCAATCTGCATGAATTGTAATTTTGACAGGCTGGCCTTGTGGCATTCCTGAGCCAAATGTTTGAGTAACGTGACGGTGTCTTTTTCACACTGGTCTTGAGTAGGTTTTGCTAGCAATCATCATTCTGCAAGAAAATAAATCCCTCTGTTAACTCAAGTGTATCTAGGCTATTTTTGAGCACTTTGGTGCTTTATAAATGGTGGGTGACTCACAGTAGCCCTGTCCCAAACAAGAAAACATATAGGTTTTACCGTTAAATAGGAAAGCGAACCACAATAGACTGTCATTATGTACTGGAACACTGACACTCAGGTGTGAGCTGCATAAGTATTGTATACACTGTAACCCACATTTAGTTTCAATTCAAGTAAATTGAGTTTGTTGTACATAAATTCCGGTGTATCCCACATATTTCTTAATTTTTTAAGTACATATAATGTTTTTGAAAACTTTGTATATTCAACAAAGAGTTTTGTGTTGTCATTGGCAACCGGAGACACTCGCCTGGCAGAGAAGATTTTATTGGCCAATTTAAACTCTCAACCACGCCCACTGGGAAACTTCTGGAACAGGTTTCTAAAGAAGAAAGGACACAGAGGTGCCCAGTAAAGGTAAAAACTTTCTATCTTAATTCCTTGTCTTCACGTTGGTAGGTTAACAAAACTTAGATTAACAAGCCAGCTGAGTGTAAAAGAACATCAAGCTACGTGAGTTTTGAAAAAAAAATTTAATTAAAAGACATAACGTTAATTTGACAAATTAGCTAACGCTGATTAAGTTCTGATATTAGCCTCCCACCTTCTAACTCTTAATTACTTAATCAGTACTTAATTTTCTACCTGGATGGAGACCATGCATGCATAAAGTCAGTAACATTTGTATATAACTTAATATTTAACTTTAGTGAACTGATTGAGCTCATAAGGAGTGTAGTGAGGGAAGAAAGTATGATTTGGAAATGCAAGTATTGTGCGTTTAGTAGTGAACAAAGAGGACTGATATTAAAACATTACAGACTAAAGCATGGTAGCTATACAAGAAGTAAGCCATTCCCCTGTCCACATCTGGAATGTTTGTGCACGTTCAAATCATTCGGTACTCTTAAAACTCACTTGTCCCAGTTTCATTCAGCAGTTCAGCCTAAGCAATACGTCCGGGAGACAGAAGTTAAGTTTCGTTGTCGGTTATGTGAATTCATAGAACCATACCAAGAGACACACCTCCGTAGCAGACACCTTCGAGATAACCAAAAAGATCAGTGTCCATTCATGGGCTGCACTTTTGAGAGCAGTGTGTATTCAACTTTCAATGCACATAAAAGTAAGGCGCACAGAGAACACAATTGAAGGATGTTTAAACCAGAGTTAATAGTTCGCACTGGACCGGAAAATGAAAGCAGTGGCAGTGGTATTCCTCAAGAAGAGATGCTTCCTGATGATGAAAACTTTCTGAAGAAACATCCGAGACTCTCACAACTTAGAACCCCTGTTGGAGCATAACTTAGCAGCTTCGTTTTTACAGATGCAAGCAGTCTTACATATACCAGAAAAGTCTGTCCAGGAAGTTAGTCAGCCATTTTGTCAGTTAATGGAGTTGTCCCAGCCACTTTTGTACAATAAAGTGAAAGCTATTCTACAGGAGTACTAACAGACATTGGTGAACCAGTTGTAAAAGAAGTGATTGAGATTGTGACAGAAAGCAGTATTATCATTGCATGCTGTGGCAAAGACGGATGTCTTGCAACAATCAAAAGAAGAGTATCATATGTTTTGTGCGAGTTTCCACTGGTAATGCCAACTGAATATGTAGCTCTTTCCCGCCCAGGAGGAGGAGGTGGCTGTTCCCTCAGCCCTAACCTTTTTCCATCGCTGCAAGAAGACATGGCTGCGGGCTCGCAATCATCTGTTGCGCACCGTTAGTTCCTCCCAGCGTCACGCTAACCGTCACCGATTATCAGCTCCAAGGTATCGGATCGGCCAAAGAGGGTAATGCTGTCTACGACGACCTCCCCCTCAAGACTACCTCAAAGAAACTATCCCCAAGGTTCATCGGGCCCTTCACTATCAACCGCATCATCAACCCGTACTCCGTCCGACAGTCTCTTCGTCTCTCCATGCGCCGAATCAACCCCACGTTCAACGTTTCCCAGATTTGCTGTCTGGTCTCTTGCCCACTGTCTACCCCACCCCCCTGACTCATTGATGGGGGTGAAGCATTCACTGTCCGCAGCCTCCTCAAGTCTCACCGCCACGGATGAGGGATCCAGTACATAGTAGACTGGGAGGGTTATGGCCCCGAAGAGAGAACTTGGGTACTCTCCAAATTCATTCTAGACCGTTCCCTGATCACTGTCTTCCACAGACTCCACCCCCGAAGCACCCGCTAGAACGCCTGGGGACATTTGTAGGGGGGGGGGGGTTACTGTCATGTCACGCCAAGCCACAGTCTCGTCATGATCACCTGAGCACTGCTTCCCGCTCTCCACACCTGTTGTCCATCACTGATGTAATTCCACTCCTATTTAAGCAACGCTCTGACTCCGTCATGTTGCCAGTTTATTGTGCGCCTTAACAGCCTCAATTTACCAGCGTTTTTTCCGTCTCTGTCTGCCTAGTTTCGACCTTGCTTTGTTTTTTCTAACCATGTCTCTGCCTTTCAATTTTGATTAACGTTATTTGGATGTTTCACGTTGCTGACCGCTTACCTGCTCTCCCAACCACGATTTTGGATTACGGACTTTCCCTCGTCTGTCCGGTTTCGACCTCTGCCTGTTCTCCGACCACAATTAATCTTCACTACCCGCTGAGCTCACGCTGTCATCCATACGCCGGCTTTGCACGCTCCGGCTTCACCCCATGCCTCAGGCTTCTCGCGCCGTCACTCGGCTCAGGTTACATGCCGACTCTGCGCACTTCCGCATTCTTCAGAGGAGCGTCAGACACATCGCCCCTCGTCTCGGCGCACTCCTAACGGTACTACTTGCTTCGGCATTACAGCAAGACTTTCCCTGCTCACCCCCACAACGCGGAACTCACGATATAGCTTTAAAGCACCACGAAGTGAAACAAAAGCTCTCTAACGTCACTTCAATCGGCATACACTCCCAACCTCCGCACTTGGATCCACAACGCCCGACACTGTGGACAAATTCTGCAGATTTTGCATGGCATCCAGGACTGAAATACAGACTCAAGAGATATGTGGTGGTACATTTTACCTCAGAGACAAAGATACACACACACACCAGGCATGTACATGGGCCTTTGCATGATCCAGTTTTGGGAAAAACTACTGGTGTTAAAAGAGCATGTCTACTAACAGAAAATTTGGAGTATTTCCATGTTATAGGTGGTTACCCACCTGATTTGCTACATGATGTTTTGGAAGGTATAGTGCCTATTGAGTTGTCTATGCAGAGCTAACAGCAAAGAAATAAATCACTCTAGAGGTACTCAATGAAGCGATCAGATCATTTCCGTATTAATTTACAGACAAAACTGATTGCCCACACCCAATTGGGAAGGGTTTCTCTACCAAGGGCACAATAGGAGGAAATGGACATGAGAACGGGTGTCTAATAAGACTACTTATTGGCCATTACATTCCTGAGGGGGATGACACATGGGAGATAATCATGCTCCTCAAGGACATAGATGAATTGGTTGTGGCACCAAGACATACCACTGAGTCAGTATTCATTCTTGAATACAAGGTGGCAGAGCATAGAGAGCTTCTTCAATCTACATTTCCACAATTTAAGCTGTGACCCAAACACCATTATCTAGAGCATTACCCTCAGCTTATTAAAGTATATGGTCCACTTTGTAAAGTGTGGACAATGCACTTTGAAGGGAAACATAAGTTCTTCAAAAACGTTGTGCAGTCTGCTCAGAACTTTAAGAATGTTCCTATGACTCTTGCGATGAGACACCAGAAAGCTGTCACTGCAGTTCCTTTTACAGGCCACATGTTGAGATGGCAAAGGTTACATCTGTGTTGGTTGCTTCTTTATCAGGGAAAATCAGAGAGTACTTAATCAGAAACTTACTAATACATCAGCAGTTCTTGTTGCAACCTCCATTTGTATTGATGGAATTGATTACAAAGGAGACATGATCCTTTCAGCTGACTCATGTCCAGGCTACCCTGAATTTAAACAAGTTGTGCATATTATTGATGTGAATACTGAAATAATGTTTGTATGCAAAGTCCTGAAAGCATGGTACATTGAAAACCTTCGGTCATACGAGCTTTGCAATGCAGGTCTGAATGACCCCTTCCCTCTGTCAAGTTATAATGTACAGGGTAAAGTAATGGTGACACTGAGGCATTTTATTCTTTACAAATATTTTTTTTTCTTTCCTACAGTTGGTTCCTCATACAACAATGACCATGAGCGTTATCTTGATGGAAGCTGACATCCGAAAGATCACATTGACTCCAAAACCCAGCTCAGTAGAAGAGTTAATTACCTGTCTGAAGAACACACTTGAAATTGCGTATAATTTCACTTTACAATTTCGGGACCCGGAATTTGATAACGAACTTTGCAACCTCACCAATTTGGGTGAACTTCCTGAAAAACCAACACTGAAAATCATTCCAGTGAAAATCATGCAAGTACAGCAGATACAGAGCTGCTCTCGGTTTTGTCACCAGAAACGAGAAAACCATGGCCTGATGAATTTACAATTCCTAAATTTTCAGCTGACGTCGAATATCGACTTAAACTATCTGAAGGATGGCACATACGTCAAGGTGTCAAAGGAGTTGAACATGAAATTCTTCACAAGCTAGCAGAAACCATCTACTCTTTCAAAGCATACCCAACAATGTCTGACTTAGCAGCTGTTGCCAAGGAACTGACCGTTGCCGCACCCCTGTCTTCTCGATCCAGCATCACCACCTGGATTCTGTGGCTGGGAAAACAGCCTAAAAGATAAAATGGGCAATTACAGATCCAAAATGAGGGCCCTGGGTCATGAAGATGTAATAGTGAATGCAGGGAAAAGAGGAAGATACTCAACTAGTGGTGATCCTCCAAACAAACACATTAAGAAAACAAGGAAAGGGGAAGTGAATTACCTAGAGTACCAGATTTCCCTGATGGACGTGATGCTACCACCCTGGAAACGATTAGACAGCCGTTGGCAAATGAAATGGAAAATGGCCTTAACTCTGTCTTTGAGAAGAAGAGAGGTTGTGAAAGCCTCCTGTTACCCTGGTGATGCAGTGTTGGCCAGCTCTTTTTGAAGAAAATCAGGTAAGGGTTGTTTGACTTAGAGTAGAAATGTCCTAAATGCAACTATGTAAAATGGACATGTATTACTATACATAACCAGATACGATGGCACACCCCATTCATAAAAGCATCATGTGGGTGTAGTAAATGATTGTTCTACTTGGTGGTGTGACCTGAAAATCTGATTTGATGTTTAAGTTTCAGGACTACCAAACATTCAGTAAAACCTGTTCTGAAAAACCTGAAACAGGAGTTCTACGAGTCTCTTGATCGCCATCGTCCTCGGCTTATTGAAATCTTCAGATCAAAGAGAGGCCTCAAGGGACAAATCCTGGATGGTCTTTTGAGACAAACAAAGGTTTGCAAATTTAAGTGGTACTATTTAATTGTTTAATTAATACAGTTATCTTGTGTGAAGACTCTATGTAATGAGTATTTTTGTCACTAATGTTTCAATATTGCCTCTGCTGTCACTGCAATTCAGACTAGTGGCATAACTGACATCAGGGCCCGTATTCACAAAGCTTCTTAGAATTCTCTCAGAGAGCTCTTATCTTAGCCTAACCTAAAAAGTCCTAACTGGGAGTCTTAGAGTAAAAGTGATTTAGAAAACTTCTTAGAGCAACTCTGAGTAAGGAAAATACAAAAACTTTTATCTTAGTGAGGAGGTGTGGTCGACCCCGTTGCTAGAGATGATGCAGCAGTTCAAGGACTGTGATTGGTTAATAACAACAACCTCTGACCTCTGTAAAGGTTTTGAAATGTGCTCTTTGTACAAATAGAATATATGATAATAGAACAGACAGTTAAATCATATTGTTTGTATATAATGAAATTGTACAATCAATACAGACTACTTTATGCAAAGTTTCTGTTATAGGCTACAGATCTCGCCATTAAGAACGCACGTTTCTTGAAAAGGGATCTCGCACGCTTCCGCGGCAGCTCGTGGGAAGCTGTGAAAATGTTGTTCATTGCCTGTAGGGGGCAGTCGTGTTTCAATCTGAAGTATTGTGTGTCTACTGAAGCCAAAAATGTGTTCTCTCTCTTAGGCGCCCATTGACAGGAAGCGACAGAGCTCATAAACGTGTCAAGCTCAAACTTTAAATACTAATATGTATTTATTCTTCATTTTCTTCTCTCCTGCAATGATGATACTTCTTTGACTGCGCTTTCTCCATTCAGTATTATTATCATTAGTAGTAGTAGTGAAAACTACCGCTGATTAACTATCTCTGCAGTAGTTAAAACAGCGGATTAATTTCATTTGGGGTATTTCTAACAGGCAATCTACTAAATAATAATAAATAGATAAAATTACCCAGCACTTTAACATTTAACCCAGCAGTTTTAGAGTGTAACATAAAAATATTCCATTTGTAAAATAGCATAGGTGAAATCATAGGTTGTGTATAGTGATTAAAAACAATACAACAAAGCTTATGGTAAATAAATTCTCAGACTCTTCCACTACAGGTATTAAAAAACAGTAACAATGTCAATTTTAGAATCCGTAGAAGCTCAGTGGTCCGGACAAAACCTCTCACGGAGGAGCCTTTTCCTGAATTCGCCATTTTCACGGGGGTGGGCATCTCGGTTAATTCATATAGATGGGCAGTACTGTACCTATTTACAGTACATGGAATTTTACGGGGTTGTCACTCACCGATTTACAGTACCCTGACAAAGAGATAGTGTAAATAAGAATAGTGCCAGCTGGCACACCTTAGAAAATAATTCGGCATCTATTTAGAGTCTAAATTTTTTTTTTAACTTGTCCTACTGTTGTTTACTTACAATATTTGTTAATTTTTTTTTTCTTTAAATGAGGCTTGGGCTCCGGGATGTTGAACCTATTTACTAGTATACGTAGTCTAATCAGAGCTCTATCGCTCGTTCGAGTGTAATTCATAAATTATGTTTATAATAATGAAATGAGATTGTGCTTTAAAATTAATCTACAATTCATTTCAAGCCCGCGGCTCGCACTTTCACTTTACAAAAGGCAGCGTTTTGATCAAAAGGTGATAAACGTATGCGATTTATCGATAACAATACTGCATTGATGGATGGATGTTGTTGATAAATATTTAAAATGATAATTAAATAAATAGCTGTCCATCTTTTTTGTGTTCATCTTTTCAGTTTATTATACACCTCTGCACCACTTATTATAATAAATTTAATAAATTTGGTCATGTTCACCCATGGGTTAAACATGTGCGGCATTTAATAGCATTCGCTAGGTATCAAGTTGATATACAGGTCAATCTGCATCAAATAGAATCTCTCCGAATAAGTAAGCATAATAATAAATAATGAATCATCATAGTGTCAGCCCATGGGTGAACATGACCAAATTACTGCATAAACACTGGAACACAAGGATTTAAGAATTTAATTAAACACGAATATGTGTGTGGCATCTTAATTCAAATCCTACATTTTAATGGTTTGTGATCGGTGCATGGGTGCAAAAAGATGAAGTACAACAAAGAATACGAAAGTGTATAATGTTTATTAAAGCTAGCCTAAAACTATTTTGTTTCAAATGCTGAAGCAAACATGATTTTGTTTTTGTTTTAGTCTATTCACTGAATAGAACGTGACATCGCGCTCCGAGGTGAACACCCACAGAACTCCCAGTTACTGTAATCCCTCTTCTCACCTTTCATTCATGATAGGTGTGAAAGTATCGAACCGGTTTCACTGATGGGAGATTGGCAAAATTGAGGGGTTTAAAAAGAATAAACAAGACCGAGCAGATGTCTCTGCCTAAAATCTAGTTCGCCAGCACGTCTTCTTTCCTTGTGTTAATCTGTAATATTGTGAAATAATAAGTGAAATGTATTTTGTGTATATGCTTAAATATTCCTTTTTATTCATGGTCATGTGTATTATGTTTTATCTGCATTATTGCGAGACGCGATGACTTTCACGGATTTTTATGGATAAATCGCACGCGTTTATCAGCCTTTTGATCAAAACACTGCCTTTTTGTAAAGTGAAAGTTTATTCACAAATTGGAGTTAACGCATGGCGATGAACAGCTTTATTTCAGTCATAAATCATACTCATCAGTCACATTCCATCTATTATTTCCAACCACGGTCAAATAATGGATAAAATAATTATTTAATGCTGGACACAAACAGCAAACAAAAACATGATTATTATTATAAAAAGCCAGAAGCACTTCAAGTGCATATAAGAACATTTACAAAAAAAGGATTTTTTTGTTCATTCATGTCTTTTGATGGTGCTCAATGTCGACACATTTTTATGTTTTAATGAAGATATGTTGACATTCACATATCAGGAAGTTAGTTAACACTATCAGACACGCACAAGCACACACAAACTCTCCGTGCAGATACACCGTGCAGGGAGCAACTAAACAACAGGTCTTCACTTTGTAATACACATGTCCATAAACAAATAGGAATATTTAGACATATACGCTAAATATATTTCACTTAAATATTACAGATTAAAATAAGGAAGGAATACGTGCAGAGCTTCAGTTCATTGTGTGTCATTTTTTGTATTTCTATGTATTTTTTATATTTGTATTAAAGAACTTAAAATGGTTTAAATTTAATCAAATAAACACAACATACAACAAATATATCTTCTCAAAGCTTTTATTTTTTTGGTCATAAATGCAGTATTTAGTTACATTCCAGGGTTGTCCACCCTGATTTTTAACCACGACTGGAAGAACTTTAAACAACCCTGCGCAAATTTGCGTAAATTCCCTGGACATGACACCGACTAGCCCCCCTGCCGCTCCATTGTTCTTCTGCTTTTGTTGTGCATACACAAAACACAAAACACACCCAATACCTGTCCCACACTGAGGTTTGGCCTGCCTTGGATCTTAGCTACTCTGAGTAAACTAATGTAATTGTGCCAGACCTCACAGCGTGGTTTGCACAACAAAAGCAGGAGGAGAATCAAGCTGAAGAACTGTGAAAATCAGGGGTGAATAACACCTCGGGACTTGAAAATAAAAAAGTCAGTAATTCTAGTTAAATGGTACTTCAGCGTAGTGAAAGTACCATAGCAAGAGTTTATATGGTACTTTCACTACACTGAAAAAAATAAGAAGTAAAATTTACTACATTTTTATTTTGCAAGTTTTTTCACTCAGGTTTTTCAAGTAAATTTTACACTTGTGAAAATGAGTAAAATTTACTTAAAGAAGGTGAGTAAAACTAACAAAGTAAATAATTACATATCACATGGCCTCTTTAAATCATGTTAAGTTGTATTTACTTACTGATCTGATGTAATTAATTGATATAATTAAGTAAAACTATTTTCTATTTTACGTAAATTTTACACGTTTTATTCAGTCAATGTTAATTATTTTAAATAAATAAAATGAATCACTGTAACAATAATAAAAATGACAAAATAGTACTGTGACAATAAATAACTCTTGATTGCACATTTATTAAGATCTTTACTTAAAGGAATTAACATGCCCATACATAAACAAGATCAGTGCGTAATATTTAAACAGCTCAAGCAGCAGTAAAGTGCAATGACATTTTTGATTATAAAACTTTTGCTTATTCAAGCCATTTTAACTTACCTATCTATACAAAAACTGGACAGAATCTTAACTAGAGCAATTATTAGACCAAATATTAACGGACTGCTTTTACAAATAAATCTGTCTTTCAAGTAAATTCAGCACGTCCATGGCCAAGTGCTCTGTAGCAAAGATAATCCAGCTGATAGGATCCACATAAGAAATATATTCTGCAATATAGAAAACATAAAAAAGTAGTAATTAGTAATCTGCAAAAGACCACTCACAAATACATTCAAAATGCTTTCATTGTTCACGACACTGATGGAGACCATTCTACGTCAACGGTTGGATGACGTCGATTTTGGCTTTCCACCAGCCGCCTCAACACCCCTGACTGACCGTACCAGGTTGCAGATTGATGCGGAAAATGTTGCATCAGCTGCAAACCATCAACTGGTAACTGGTTCAGTCCTCGACTTTCACAGTTCACCAGTTCTGGAACATTCAGTGTCTTCTCTGCCCAACGTCTTACAAGAACATTCAGAAGTTTCATCATTCTGTTTGAGATTGCCTGAAACACAGAGAAACGCTTCACATTCTCACCATCCTGTTTGCCGGTCTCTCATACATGGAGTGATCATACCCGACTTTAAATCACGTGACTTTAAATCACGTGACCATCGAGGATGAGAAACAAATATATCTGGATTCAGCAGAATCAGATGGCAGACCAAGGGCAGATCGGTTTGCTGTTACTTTGTTTAAAAGGTTGATTCCGCTCAACGTTTACCAGAACTGGGCAGGTTCGGTGAACTATGATGGTTCGAGGGGGAAAAACGCACTGCCCTCCAATCTGCGTCAAGCAATTTCCGATGCTGTTGCTCGAAAATTCCAACCCACAGCCCGCAACAAAAAGCAAATAAGAGAAAGAATCAACGAACTTCTTAGAAAGAAAAGACTGTGTTTTCCTCTTTTTTAAAAAAAAAAATCATACTACTCTCACTTTTGCAAAGAGTGACCATTTGCCATATACTGTACCTGTCTGATATATTCTATATTTAATAAAACTGTATTGAAACAAATTTTTGTATTTTCCTTATTTAATATTTACTAACGCTTCCGGAACATTGTTGTCTATACGTTTTATGTATATGGAAAACAGTGAAACCTAAACACAAACAGAAAGAACGAATAAAGGAATGTACAAAACATTAACACCTTTGCCGTGTTCAAATAAATAAAGAGTTAATGCATGTTTCAAGACATCATTAATTTACATTTTTCTCCTAATTATATGTCCACAAATCCTTTGACACCATCAATTTATCATCAATTATCAAGAATTGCATTTCATATGAATGTCACATATGAGACGCGCGCACAAACGCACACAAGCTCTCCATGCAGGGAACAACTAAACAACAGGTCTTCATAGTTGGAGTTGATACTTTTTTTATCGATAAATCGCACGGGTTTATCAGCCTTTTGATTAAAACTCTGCCTTTTTGTAAAGTGAAACTTTACGGACAAATCGGGGTTGACGCACGCCGATGAACAGCTTTATTTCAGTCATAAATTCACAACCACATTCCAGCTATTATTTCAAGCCATGGTCAAATAATGGATGAAATACTGGACACAAACAGCAAAAAACATGTTTATTATTATAAAAAGCCCGAAGCACTTCGTGTGCATATAAGAATATTTACGAAAAATATATAGATTTTTTCTTCATTCATTGTGCTCAATGTCAACACATTTTTACGTTTTAACGAAGATATGTTGGCATATTCACGAATCAGGACATTCGAGTATGTCTGCACCTTTTATAAAGTGAAAGTACGAGCCGCGGGTTCACGCACGCCGATGAACAGCTTTATTTCAGTCATAAATCCACAATCACATTCCAGCTATTATTTTCAGCCGTGGTCAAATAATGGGTGAAATAATTATTCAATGCTGGACACAAACAGCAAAAAAGCCAGATGATTATTTTTATAAAAAGCCAGAAGAATTTCATGTTTATATTTGTTCATTCATGTCTTCTGATGGTGTGCGACACATTTTTACGTTTTAACGAAGACATGTTGACATTCACGAATCAGGACATTCGCATAATTACTGTATATTACTTACTGGGCCCAGGGCCCATATTCACAAAGCTTCTTAGAATTCTCTCAAAGAGCTCCTATCTTAGCTTAAAAAGTCCTAGCTGGGAGTCTTAGACTAAAAGTGATTTAGGAAACTTTTTAGAGCAACTCTGAGTAAGGAAAGTAGAAAAAAATTTTATCTTAGTGAGGAGGTGTGGTTGACCCCATTGCTAGGGATGATGCAGCAATTCAAGGACTGTGATTGGTTAATAAAAAAATAACCTCTGACCTCTGCAAAGGTTTTGAAATGTGCTCTTTGTGAAAACAGACTATATGATAATAGAACCAACAGTGAATTATAATTTTTGTATATGAAAAAATTGTATAATCATGAGAACAGGCTACTTTATGCAAAGTTTCTAGGCTAAATGTCTTAAAGATAATTAAACAGCTAAATGTTGAAAATGTGACTACTTTTGAAGCAACCAATTTCCACACAGTAGTTACTATATTTAAGTTCTCACATTTATTTACCGTACTGATTTTATTACTTGTAATCCATTTTAGATTGATGGGAGCAAAATGTCTCAGCTTTTACAATTTACATGATTGCGGGGCAGTCTATTTAATTTGCACTTTTGGAGCCAACAATCCAAGAGAGATTGAAGGAAGTAAAACAACAAGCAAACCAAATTGGACAGAAAAGCAGTATTTACTTTTAGGTTTACTTTCAGTGTTTGGAGAATATTTCTTCCTTCTGCCATTTTGTCCTCTGCTAGAGAAACTCTTAAGCCTCTTAAAAGTCCTCCTATTGTCGTGGAAATTAATTGACGACTCAGGCTTTGATTTCAGAAGGTTACAACTTTATTGGTTGATCAATAAAGTCGGGAGGTCTGCAGAACACACCACGACTCCCGACGGCTTCTTGCTTAAATACTGATCCTAGACAAAGGCGGCCAGTTTTCCCGCGCTTACTTTACATAAAACATCTGGGTTTCATTAAGGTTCCCAGTTCTGGGTGCCTCAATGTATAGATCGGATTGCTTACACAGGCACATTCCAAGGGGCCTATATGCTCGGCTTCTCACGCAAGCCTCCCATTATTGCAAGCTGAGGTATCTTTTTATTTCTTAAAAGTAGGGTATGTCACATAAAATCAGATAAAAATTTCTTCTACATCTCCCCCCTCTGGTACTTATAAGTTCCACAATAATCGTTTTATCTATAGTGCAAATTCATGTGTTAGTCTTCCTTACACTAACTGGTGATTAAATTAAATCACTGGACTTCTAACAAGGACCAACCAATGTATTTGAACTCTAGTGGAGAATCGGCCAAACCTCTCCTTCCGCACTTGACTAGAAAGGAGTAAAAGACTCGACCTCCATGATCTTGTACTTTTCATAATACAATAACAGTAACACAATATGAGTATGTAATTAACACAGTGATTTTCTAGGTTTACACTAACCGGGCGAATCATACAAATGGAACATGCATAACACATTACAATTGTAAAAGTGGGTATAATTTTTAAACAGCCTTGTTGTAATGTAAGAATCTTCAACTCAGATACTTTG
>JAAGKR010010787.1:0-21543 GCA_011419295.1 Clarias macrocephalus | reverse complement strand
AGCAATGGACTGTTCTCTCTGTTGAGGTCAGGAAAGCGATTCCGCTCCCTGAAGGCCAATACAGAGAGACTGAAGAGGAGCTTCTACCCGCAGGCAATACGGTCTCTCAACAAGCGCACCAAATGTACTGACTGACGCACTTTACACATCCACACTCATGTATCTTGCACTCGTTCTGGACTCTTGGGACAACCATTGCACACTAC
Source organism: Clarias macrocephalus (assembly GCA_011419295.1). Classification (NCBI taxonomy): domain Eukaryota; kingdom Metazoa; phylum Chordata; class Actinopteri; order Siluriformes; family Clariidae; genus Clarias; species Clarias macrocephalus. The sequence goes on along the minus strand of JAAGKR010010787.1, from coordinate 21,337 downwards.
ATTACTATTTATTCTATAAAAAAGCACAAGTCACTTTAAGTACAAAACACTTTACTTTACAGCATACTTGCACACCCCCTGGACATCTCTATTTATATCCCATATTCTCTATACTGTACACCTAGGTACACCTAGGCTCTCTTATATTCCTTATATTGTATACATATTTTTCTACATTTGCACCCAGGTTTTTCTTATTTTCTTATTCTCTTATATTCTCTTATATTTTTCATACATTTTTTTTCTATATTTTTCTTATTTTTCTTATTTTTCCTTTTGGAAATTGTATATTTTTACTGTACATATATTTTATTATCTTATACTTAGTTAAATCTATTTCTACTTTCTGTTATATTCATTTCTTTATTCTAAGGTCACAGGCAGTCGCCTAAGCATTTCACTGCATATCGTACTGTGTATGACTGTGCATGTGACAAATAAAATTTGAATTTGATTTGAATTTGATTTAACCAGAATATGGCATTCCACTTTTACAGATATAACCCCAGGATCGGTGGTACTGATGGTTGATCCTCAACTGCCCAGAGCGTGCTGGCCTATCGGACATGTCACCAAAGTTTACCCCAGTGCTGATGGACACATAAGAACAGTGGAAGTAATGATCAACGACAAAACCTACACTTGACCTGTAGCCAGACTCATTGTTCTGTCAGAGGTCCAAGATGACGATGAGATCTGTTCTCAGGTACTGAGCTAAGTACTCAGTCATGGATAAATGTGCTACACACATTTGAGGGCGGCTTTAAGAAGGTTATATTGTGTATTGTATAGTTGCATAGTTAAGTAGTTTAATCAGTCATGTTTGTTATGGTCTGTGAAGCACTTTGTATTTGGTTTCAGTTTCATACATGTGCTTTACATTACATAGTTACTGTTTGCATTACAGTTAATACATATGTTACATTACTTAGTTACTGTTTAGTCATTAAATTAATGTATATGGGCACTAATTACATAGTGCTGTTACTTATATTTGTTATTTGCTATTTTCAGAACCACACTCATATAAGTACATAACCTACAACAAATTATAAATTGTTTGCCCATGCCTGCTTGAATTGTTTATTAAACATTCTTAACTCAGCTATTGGTCTGGTTCCTGTGTCCTGGCCGACAGCCAAGGGTGATTACCACACAAATAAGACCCAGCTCTCGAACTAGAATACAGTCCTTCTAAGTCTCACCAACACAACTTTTATTCTTTTCAACATTTTGAGCTTAAACACTGCATATAAACTTGTTTTTTATCTTTTACATATTCATGCATTAGTTGTGCGAGAAAACCACTTTCCTGATCTCGTACAGCGCTAAGAACACAGCAAATACTTTATCCCCGCATCAGCAGCCGAAAAGTAACACAAATAATCATTTCCACCACATTTATTCATTCTAGGGTACATGTTGACAAAAAACTGCTTTGTTATACTTTTTCACATTTTAAGCATGAAAAGTGAGTATAAACTCGTTTTGTATCTTTTACATATTCATGCATTAGTTGTGTGAGAAAACTGCTTTCCTGAGCTCGTACAGCGCTAAGAACACGACAAATGCTTTATCCGAGCCTCAGTGACATAAAAGGCAATGGAATCATCATTTTTAACACTTTCATGCATTCTCGCTTACATGTTAAAAAACATGTCATTGTTATTCTTTTCGACATTTTGAGCATGAACACTGCATATGAACTCGTTTTGTATCTTTTACACAACTGTACATTAATCGAAAAGTCACACAGATAATAATTTCCAAAACGTTTATTCATTCTAGCATACATGTTGAAAAATACCTGTTTTATTATACTTTTTCACATTTTAAGAATGAAAACTGCGTATAAACTCGTTTTGTATCTTTTATGATCATGGATGAGGTGTCTGAGAAAACTGCTTCCCTGAGCTCGTACAGCGCTAAGAACACGGCAAATGCTTTAACTCAGCATCAGCAGCCACACAAAACAGCATGCAAACACACACATACACACACAACAGCTTTTTGACAACGCCAGAGAGAAGTGGAATACTTTGTAGGACCATCACACACAGTGTCTCAACGGATAGGTTCAGTGCTGAGATGCAACAACAACTGTGAAATGACTCGAGTCGTTGCAAATGACCTTGTGACCTAGAGCTATCCCTATGACAATCCAAGTGTGTAAATTCATATTTAAAAAAAAATCAAAACACTGTATTTTTCATACTGCTTGTGTCATGCGCACTCCTAACGCGACCAGCACGAGGACCGGGAAGTAGTACGGTCGCGACTTAAGCATAAAAGGAGACAAGATGGCGCTTTACACTCGCTCAGTCATTGAGTTTTGCCCATGCTATCGCCGACGCCTCGCTCGTCTAAACGTGAGTACTCACTTTCTTGGGTTATCGCTTCCGATTGGGTGTGTGTATTTAGAACGCGGGTTTATTTGTGTAAACTCTTGCTCTCGCTTCGGGAGAGTTCTAATAATAACCAGCGTGGTTATCCTGCCTGCTTGCGCTACTTCCACGTTTGGGTTTACCATCCACGCTACTGGGCTAACTGCTAGTCTTCTGATTCATCTCCGGTTAGTTCGTGATAGAATGACTGAGCCATCTACAGTAAACCCAGCGGAGTTTGCTCGCCTCTGCGATGTGGTTGACCAGCATGCTAAATGTGACCCTCCTGCTCAGCCGCCAACACCCTCCCCACCTTCTGATGTTTTTCTAGCTTTACAGGACAAATGGGATGGCACGGATGGGAAGTGTAGTGTTTTTCTAACTGCATTGGATCTCGTGTTTGAGTTTAATTCCACCAGATACTCCACAGACCGACTGCGCATTGCTCTTCTCGTCTCGTTGCTATCCGGGCAGGCAGCTGAGTGGGCCATGGCGGTCCTTCGTTCAGATTCAGACGTCGCCTACTCATACACAGAATTCACCCGTCAGCTCAAACTCACCTTTGAGCATCCAGCCGCTGAGGTGGAGACCGGCTCTAAGCTATATCATCTATGGCAGGGAGGGTCGTCCCTACATCGCGGAGTTTCGCACTATCGCCGTGCAGCCTGACTGGGGAGACTCCGCCCTCCGGACAGCCTACTACGAGAGACTGGCTTCACGTATAAAAGGCGAGCTCGCCGGATGAGCTTCCAGCGACCTTGGAGGGCTTAATCCAACTCGCCGTCCGGATCGACTAACGTCTGCTTGCTCGCCCCAAGCCAGCTCCCCGTACCCTGCCACCCATCACAACAGCACTACCTCGCACCACGCCTTTCGTTTCCCACGCTCCAGTTCCAGAAGCCCACTCCGCATTCACTGCAATATCCACCAGAACCATCGGTCCTCCACCTCCCGCCGTTTTTGACACAGGAGCCGGGGAACCCATGCAATTAGGGCGCGCCTCCTTAACCGCTGCAGAACGGAAACCCCGTTTTAGAGAGGGGGTCTGCGCGTATTGTGGATCTGCTTCATACCATCAAGCCATCTGCCCTCTGCGGCCGGGAAACGCGCAGCCCCAGTGAGAAATGAGAGTAGCTCATCGGGTCCCATCTTCCTCTCCACCACCCTGACTAATGATTCCCGTCTCACGGTAAAAGTACACCTCCAGTTTGGCCACAAACAGGTCAGAAGTACCGCGTTCGTTGACTCCGGGGCAGCAGGTAACTTCATTGTCTCTTCATACGCCAAAAAACTGGGGGTAAAAATCGAGGCTGTCACGGCACGCCAGGTCATGCCCACATCTCAAGTAAGGTCATGAACACCTGCAAACTCCTGCTCCATGTTCCATCCCACTCCTTGCTTTTCACTGCCTCATTCATCTCTCCAAACACACCTGTTCTAAATCCCAGATCATCACAGCTCTCTATTTAACACTCCTCCAGACAACAGCTCTCTGCCAGATTATTGTGTGCTATCCATGCCCAGTATTCCAGCGTTTCGTTCTGCCTTGACCTTTCGGATCTCGACCTCACGTTACAGATTTCCTGACTTCCCGGATTTACCGTTGCCGACATTCGGATTTGTTTTTCGACCACGAGTTTTGATTACGGACTTTCCTCGACTCACGACTACTGACCTCGGCCAGTTCTTCATCCACGAGCTACTTCTCCGCACTTCCGAATTTCTGCCGCAGAGACCATTCAGAGAAACAGCAAGCGCTCACTCACCACTTCCGCATTCCCGACGTGGACTCCATTCAGAGAAACAGCAAGCGCTCACTCACCACTTCCGCATTCCCGACGCAGACTCCATTCAGAAAAACAGCGAGCGCTCCTCACGACACTTCCGCATTCACGGATCCCATTGATTAAAAGCGCTGCACTCACTCTCTACAAACGCTCGTTCTGCACTTGGATACTACACCGCCACGCCCCCCGTGACAGAGGCATTATCCGAGCCCGTAACCATTACATCAGTCGCCGGTCAGCCCCAGCATCAGGAACAGATTCAGTTTTACACCACCACCATTTCATCACCACCCATCATCCTCGGACACCCTTGGCTGCTGCATCATGACCCACTCATATCATGGACCCAAAACCGGATTCTGCAGTGGGGGCCGACCTGCACCAAGCTCTGCCTATGGCTCGAGGCTGGGACGTGCTCTAGGGAGTCCGAGGCCCCCGATGTCGACACAGACAACATCCCGCTAGACTACCGGGGGCTCAATAACATCACCATAAAAACCGACACCTGCTGCCTCTTACCAACTCTGCCCTGGACGCTCTCTCTGGTGCCACCATCTTCACTAAGTTGGAACTCCGGAGCGCCTACAACTTGGTGCGCATCAGAAAGGGTGATGAGTGGAAGACGGCCTTCATCACCCCTACTGGACACAAGAAAGTCTGGTCATCCCCTTTGGTCTCTGCAACGCACCTGCCGCTTTTCAGCAATTCATCAATGACGTCCTCAGAGACATGTTAGGCCGCTGGGTGTTTGTCTACCTCGACGACATCTTCATCTACTCCTGAATCGTCCACGAACATATACAGCATGTCAGAGCGGTTCTAAAGAGATTGCTCGCCCACCAGCTGTACTGTAAATTGGAAAAGTGCGCTTTTCATGAGCGCTCCACCACATTCCTGGGTTTTGTCATCTCGTCCGAGGGTGTGGCCATGGACCCGCAGAAACTGGAAGTTATGAGTCATTGGCCCGTACCCAAGACTCTTAAACAACTCTAGTGATTTCTCGGGTTTGCCAATTTCTATCGCCGCTTTATCCGGGACTACAGTATCGTTGCAGCTCCACTCACCGCTCTGACCCGCCCATCATCTCACCCCTTCAACCTCACCTCAACTGCCGTCTCTGCCTTCCATGAACTCTGTCACCACTTCACCACTGCTCCCATCCTCCTTCACCCGGATGCGGACAAACCATTCGTTGTGGAGGGTGACGCTTCGGATGTGGGCGCCGGGGCTGTTCTCTCCCAGCGAGGTCCTGACCAAAAACTGCACCCCTGCAGTTTTTTCTCCAAGAAAGTTGACGCCACTCAGCAGCAATACGGAGTAGGGGACCGCGAGCTGCTGGCCATAAAGTGGGCCTTGGAGGAATGGCGACACTGGCTCCAGGGCGCCAGAGAGCCGTTCATCGTCTGGACCGACCATCAAAACCTCATCACTATCCGCACCTTAAAACAACTTAACCCCAGACAGGCGCGGTGGGCACTGTTTTTTGAGAACTATAATTTTCACCTGTCATACCCCGTGCCTGTCCTGCCACCCATCAAGATCCTCGCACCACTCAGTTGGAACCCAGAAACGAGGGTTCGCCAGGCACAAGCTACGGAGACCGAATCGGCAGGTGTGCCGCCTGGCCGACTCTATGTACCCAACGCCATCAGGGCCAAAGTACTCCAGTGAGGACACTGCTCCTCACTTTCTGGACACCCCGGAAAGCGGCGCACCCTACTTTTCGTGCCTTCTGGTGGCCCAATATGAGAAAGGACGTAGACGAGTTTGTCCAGGCGTGCCCAGTGTGTGCCAGGTCTAAGGACATCTTAACTTCAACCACTCCCGGTTCCCCGCCGACCCTGGACACACATTGCCGTAGACTTCATCACAGGCCTGCCGGTTTCCGAAGGAAGAGACACCATCCTCACAAGTTTTCCAAAGCTGTACACCTGGTGGCCCTCTCCGGTCTCCCATCAGCTAAAAGGACAGCCGAGCTGATATTAGAGCATGTAGTCCATCTGCATGGGTTCCCAAAGGAACAAGTCTTGGACAAGGGGCCCCAGTTCACATCTCGGTTCTGGAAGGCCTTCTGCCGTCTGATCAATTCCACCTGCAGTCTGTCCTCCGGTTACCATCCACAGACGGTCAGACGGAGCAAACCAACCAACAACTGGAGCGCTACCTGAGATGCTTCATTGCTGATCGCCAGTGCTCCTGGGCCCGCTACCTCATTTGGGCTGAGCTATCCCATAACCTCCACACCTCCTCTGCCACCAACCTAAGCCCATTCGAGGTATGCTACGGCTTCCAACCTCCGATGTTTGACCATCAAGAACCGGAGGTGGAAGTACCGTCGGCCCAACAGTTGGTTCGCCGGTGTCGACAGCTATGGAGACAAGCAAATGACGCCATTCAACAAGCTAACCACCATTACACTCTACAACACCGCTGTCGACACCCACCGGGACGAATGTACCAAGTAGGTGATAAGGTATGGCTGTTTACAAAAAACCTACACCTGCAGACTGAATCAAGAAAGTTGTCACCAAGATTCATCGGACCATACCGCATCAACCTCCGAATTAACCCTTCACCTACCAACTCCAGCTGCCTGCGGCGCTCCGGATCCATCCGGTATTTCATACATCTCAAACCCTTTACTACTTCTCCCATGAGTTCTACTTTTCCTGAGTTTTGCCCATGCTATCGCCGACGCCTCGCTCGTCTAAACGTGAGTACTCACTTTCTTGGGTTATCGCTTCCGGAACTAATGTAACGGGCACCAAAGTTACAGGATTTTTTTCCTCGGAATCCTCTCAAGCGGTGGACCTCCCTTTTAATTGGTTCCTGATCAACCGCGTCATAGCTCATTACCCTAAAGTTGAGCTGATTTTAACTCCATTCGCCGCTCTTGCAGCCCTCGCCGCGCCGCGCTGCTCCTCGCCACCGGCTCACATTGAAAATGAATGACTTCCGGCCGCTTTGACGCTCTCGCCGCGTTCGGTGTGAACGCACCATTACAATGCACTTAAGGTTTTACGATTACTCGAGAGCACTCGTAGATCTATGAAGATTTTCAAGTGCTACCTAAGTTAGGGTGGTTTTAGGAAACAGATCGTAATATTAAGATCAGTCGTACAGTCATTTTTACGAACTTCTTAGGCTTACGATGCTTTTGGGAAATGCAGCCTAGAGCATTTCGGAAGTGATCAGCACACCTGAGCTCCTACTCCGTTCTCTACTTCTTACGCACACACCCCCGCAGCCCACACATTGGGACATGGGCGGCATGTGGTATACAGGTGTAGTAGTGGCTGTTACAATAGCCAGGTATTTGCTTCATAAGTATTTAATGGTAATTTTGCTTTCAGCTGGGTCTGCATCACTAGCATTTGTTTTGTCCATCTTCATCAGTTTTGTGAATTTAGTGTGTTTGTTCGTCCCGCACATAACAATCAAAAGTGTTTTCCGTGATGCAACTTTTTTTCCTTCCTTGTTGCATTATTTTCATTACTTTTTATTTTCATTCATTTATTTTTTACTCAGAAATTAATTAGATTTTAAATGTAGCGAAGTACAATACTTCAAACAAAACATACTTTTTTTGTAAAATCAATATTAAAGTAGACTTTAAGAACTATTTTAAAAAGTAGAAGTACACAAAAAAACTACCCAATTACAGTAATGCGAGCAAATTTAATTCGTTACATTCCACCACTGCACACACACACTAAACACATTTAATGTGGGCCGGGTTTGGTGGCGATCGTAACGGTGCAGGTGTTTGGGCCCGTCATCATTTATGCAGGATTACGAGCTCAAGAACCTGCACCATTCCAATTGCCACTAAACCTGGCCCACATTAAATTACATCAGCAACCTGGGCTTTTTGGTGGTCTTAACAAAAATGTGAAAAAAGCATACATGTTGTCTGGTGCACCTGAGCGTACACTCATGTAGTCAACATCTGTTCACACATATACAGATTGTGAGTAACCTAATTTGCAAGCAAAACGTTTTAATAAATTTTGACTTGAAAAACATCATACGAGATATGAGTACCAAGTATCAGCGAGTATCAAGTGGCATGCATGCACTTGTTGTGTTGATGCAGATCGTCACGTGATCCAACTGAGCCATGTTACGACCTCTACCTAGGGGTATATTGGGCATAACATAATAAGGCCTCTCACCACTTTCCCTTTTTCAAGTAAAGGTAGCCACCAGGTTTAACAAAGTAAATGTAGCCTTTATTTAGAGTTGAGCAATGCCCAAAACAACAAACAAAAATATTCTACCATGCCGTAGGCTTTCCTAGTCAAAAATCAAATACAAAATAAAATACAAAATTGTCTAACCTAACTTCCTAAACAAAAAAACAGGAGAAAAATTACAGAGGTAAAAATAAAAAGATCTCATTCCTACAGAGGCTACAAAGTGCTCAATATATACAGTGATTATTTTCCTACTAGTTAACCACACAAATAAAGTGTCAAAATTTGCTAATGGATTATGGTCACAGATCAGATTTGCACATTTTATCGTCACATCTCACAAGTCTGAATTCACACACAAACAGTTTAGTTAGGAGTGGCAGGGCAGATAGAGAAGGATAGCTGTCATCGGTGGGTTTTTAAAATGGGACCTCAGCTTGTCCAATCAGCTTGCTTCAATCTATTCGAAAGGGCAAGTAACAGGAGATCTCCTATAAATACACTCACACCACACACACTCAGAACACAACAAATCCAAAGAAGGAAGGAAAACAATTAATTATGCAACATAAGTTAAACCTATTTGGTTCAGATGGTGTCAAGCGTGTGTAGCAGCAACCAGGTGAGGAGTACAAAGACAAGTGTGTCTTGCTTACCATCATGGTGGTGGGAGTGTCATTATCTGGGGCTGCATAAGTGCTGCTGGCGTTGAGGGACTACAGTTCATTGAGGGAAACGTGAATTCTAACATGTACTGTGACATACTGAAGCAGAGCATGGTCCCCTCCCTCCCGAAACTGGGCCGCAGAGCAGTGTTCCAGGATAGTAATGACCCTAAACGCACCTCAAAGATGACCACTGGCTGAGGGTAAAGCCAATAGACTGGCCAAGAATGTCTCCAGACCTAAATTTCGTAGAACACCTCTGGGGCATCCTGAAAAGGAAGGTGGAGGAGCACAAGGTGTCAAATGTCCACCACCTCCGTGATGTTGTGATGAAGGAGTGGAAGAGGATTTCAGTGGCAACCTGTGAAGCTCTGGTGAACTCCATGGTCAAGCCGTGCTGGAAAATGATTGTGGCCACACAAAATATTGACATTTCACGTTTCACTTAGGAGTGTACTCACTTTTGTTGTGAGGGGTTCAGCTATTATTGGCTATATTTTTAGTCATTTTGAGGGGACAATAAATTCACATTGCTATACAAACTTTACACTGACTACTTTTCATTATGTCAAAGAGTCATTTATGTAGTGTTGTCTTAGGTAAAGGTATAACAAAATATTTGCAGAGATGTGAGTGGTGTACTCACTTTTGTGACATACTGTATATATATATATATTCATGAGAGAACTTAATGAAAACTCTGAATATATTGATTGAAACTGTATATATATTGAATAGATTCTGAATATATTGAATGAACAGTGAGAATATTAAATGGATTCCGAATATATTGATTGAAACTCTATATATATTGAATGAAGATTCTGAATATATTGAATGAACTGTGAGAATATTGAATGGATTCCGAATATATTGATTGAAAATATATACATATTGAATGAATTCTAAATATATGGATTGAAAACTGATATATTGAATGAAAAGTCTGAATATATTGAATGAAACATGACGTCATCGAAAGACAGCGGCATCTTTAGAAAGGATGAGTGAGTCGGCGAGAAACTTGGTTGCTGCAATTCTGAAAAATGGAGAGATGGTCAACACATTGGTGAGTGCGTGTACAGCCCAAAGTGGTGGTGCAAACCGCACTCAATATCAGACTATGGATGAAGAGATTTATTCGCTATTTCACCGCGGAAGACCGGTCACAGACCACCATAAAGTTGGTTTTATATTGGACATTCGCCACACATTCAAGATTATTCCTTCAATATTTTGAGAAATAAACACACAAAAATGACAAATCACATATTTTCTTAATATGGAGCGGACAGAGAAGCTACTACAAATAAATATATTTTTAGATTTTCTCCTGGTACAGCCTCACTCTCTCATCATCTATACCGCTTAATCCTGTATTCAGGGTCACGGGGGGCCTGAAGCCTATCCCAGGAGACTTCGGACACATGGCAGGGTACACCCTGGACAGGGTGCCAATCCATCACAGGACACAGACACACACACATACACTCACTCATTCACACACTACAGGCAATTTGGGAAAGCCAATTAACCTAACCTACATGTCTTTGGACTGTGGGAGGAAAACAGAGTACCCGGAGGAAACCCACCAAGCACGGGGAGAACATGCAAACAGAGACGGGAATCGACCCTGGCGGTGCAAGGCAACAGTGCTATCCACTACACCACCATGCCGCCCCGGTACAGCCTGCTGGAGCTAATTCTTTCAGAAACGCTGCTTACCGGCACTTTATAGAGATGGAGTCACTAAGGGACCGTCGAAAAAGTGCATAACCAAGACCCAACCGTTTGTTTACAGAAAAATACACTAGATTACAGAGAAAGACCTCACAGAACATCAAACATATTACACTGTTAGGCTACAGTATGGATTATTTGTTTATTTGTTTGTTTAATTGATTAATAATTATATTAATGTACATGTAAAAATAAATGATGACAAACAATTCTTGTGCTAATAAAACAGATAATTTGTTAAATGAGAGTCAGGGTCTTTTTTTAATTATTTAAATAATAATAATAATAACAATTGTAAAGGTATGTATGAAAATGAATGCACTTTGGTACAGACTGAGTTGCAAAAAATGACAAATTAATCAAAATTACTATTGAAATTTCCCATGTAAAACCAACTGCACTATCACCCACTCTATCATTGCTAATAACTACAACCATTCTCTGCAATATTCAGTTTAATAGTTTTTTTAATACATTTTTTATTTAAAAAATATGAATTTTCAATGCTTATCAGTGCTTATCACTAATGTTGCACTCAGCAAAATACATACATACATTGCTACATTTTGTTCTGGCCACCGTGTACAGACCCCCGGGGCCATATGTCGATTTTCTTAAAGAGTTTGGACATCTGCTATCAGACCTATTGGTTAACTCTGACAAAGTGCTGATAGTAGGAGACTTTAACATTCATGTAGACGATGCTAACGATGCTTTAGCACTCGCATTTATGGATTTGCTAAATTCCTTTGGGGTTAAACTAAATATAAATAGACCAACTCACTGCTTTAATCATACGCTAGATTTAATTATATCCCATGGTATAGATGTCTCTAATATAGACATTCTACCTCAAAGTGATGATATCACAGATCATCATCTCTTAGTATATACTCTACCTGTGGAACAGCGTAGCTGTGCCTCCCCATGTTATCAATTCAGTAGAAATATTAATCCAACTACTAAAGACAGATTCACAAGTAAACTTATCAGACCCCTAAATGCAGACGATCTAGATGAAGTGACTAGCAGCATGGGCACCATTTTTACCAGTACATTAGACACTGTTGCTCCCATTAGATTAAAAAAGTCAGAGATAAAACACTTGCACCATGGTACAATAGTCACACTCGCGCCCTAAAGAGAGCAACCCGTAACCTTGAGCGAAAATGGAGAAAAACCAAATTAGAAGTTTTTAGAATCGCGTATAAAGGTAGTATGTGCAGCTATAGACGGGCTCTAAAAGCGGCTAGGGCCGAGCATCTGAGCCAACTGATAGCAAGAAACCAAAACAATCCCAGGTTCCTATTTAGTACAGTGACTAGCCTAACAAACCCTAAGATGCCTGCAGGGAGTATCCCATCACAGCTTAGAAGTGAAGACTTCATGAACTACTTCAATGAAAAGATTGATAGTATCAGGAAGTAAATAATGGAAATTCAACCTCTAACAACATCTCATGATCCAGTCCAGTCTAAAGCTTCACAATTAGATTTTCAGTGCTTTACAGGTGTAGGACAGGAAGAGCCGTATAAACTTATCAACTTGACTAAATCAACAACATGCTTGTTGGATCCAATCCTAACTAGACTTTTAAAAGAAGTGATAAATATAACTGGAGCACCCCTTCTAAACATTATCAACTCTTCATTATATCTAGGTCACGTCCCTAAACCTTTCAAGTTGGCAGTTATTAAGCCTCTTCTTAAAAAATCTAATTTAGACCCAAATGATGTAATAAATTACAGACCAATTTCAAACCTTCCGTTTATATCAAAGATATTAGAAAAGATAGTATCAGCCCAAATATGCACATTCTTGCGGGGAAACAATATCCTAGAGGAATTTCAGTCAGGTTTCAGGCCCCATCATAGTACAGAAACTGCACTAGTTAAAATTGCAAATGACTTGTTTTTAGCTTCGGACCAAGGCTGCATCTCAATTCTTGTCTTACTTGATCTTAGTGCTGCATTCGACACAATAGATCATAACATTCTCATAGATCGCTTACAAAATCACATTGGTATTCGGGGACAGGCATTAAAATGGTTTAGATCCTACCTGTCTGATCGATTCCATTTTGTAGATCTGAATGGAGAACAGTCTGGTGTAATGCCAGTGAAATATGGGGTGCCACAAGGGTCAGTTTTAGGACCTCTGCTGTTCTCAATATACATGCGTCCCTTGGGTAACATCATTAAAAGACATGGGATTAGTTTCCATTGTTATGCTGATGATACTCAGTTATACATTTCCACAAAGCCAGATGAAATACCCAAATTGTCTAGACTAACTGAGTGTATTCAAGATATAAAAGATTGGATGACCGATAATTTTCTTTTACTAAATTCAGATAAGACAGAAATATTACTTATTGGCCCAAAAACCAGTACACAACAGCTCTCACAAGTCCGCCTGCATTTAGAAGGATGTACTGTTACTACCAGCTCGACAGTGAAAGACCTGGGTGTAATATTAGACAGTAACTTATCCTTTGAAAATCATATCTCCAACATCACAAAAACATCCTTTTTCCACCTTAGAAATATTGCCAAGCTTAGGAACATTTTATCTGTATCTGATGCAGAAAAGCTGGTTCATGCATTCATGACCTCCAGACTGGACTACTGTAATGCATTGCTGGGTGGCTGTCCTGCATCCTCAATTAACAAGCTACAGTTAGTCCAAAATGCAGCCACCAGGGTTCTCACTAGATCTAGAAACTATGATCATATAACCCCAATATTATCATCCCTGCACTGGCTACCTATTCAGTTTAGAATTAATTACAAAATAACATTACTTGCGTACAAGGCTCTAAACGGTCTAGCTCCCACATACCTAACCAGTCTTCTGATACGGTACAATCCACCATGTTCCTTAAGATCAGAAAACTCCAGACTACTGGTAGTTCCCAGAATATCAAAATCTACAAAAGGAGGTAGGGCATTTTCATATTTAGCTCCAAAGCTTTGGAATAGCCTTCCTGACAGTGTTCGGGGCTCAGACACAGTTTCCCAATTTAAAAGTAGACTCAAGACACATCTCTTTAATCTGGCATACATGTAACTCATCCCTTACCTCATACTCCAGTACATCTATCCTGAATGGCAACCACGCTAATTCTTTTCACCTGCTTTTTATTTTTCCACCCATCCTGAGTCATCTGGAGATTGTGCCAGCTTCAGTAGACAGAGGCCAACCCTGCGAGGATCCTGAGGCATCCAGTGAAGGACCTGCTCCAGCTGGATTCCTCTTCATGTTGGTTTGGAACTACACATGCTGCTCCTGAGCTCCCAGTGATCCAGACCCCCATCTGCGCTCTGCACCTGCTGACTCATCCCTGAACTGAACTGGACTTTGTGTTAATTTAAATAACTTCTGTTATATCGAACTTTCATCTGCATAACACACATGATGTTATACAATTTCTGTTATCTGTTATCACCTAGATGAGGATGGGTTCCCTGTTGAGACTGGTTCCTCACAAGGTTTCTTCCTATTGCCATCTCAGGGAGTTTTTCCTTGCCACTGTCGCCGTCACCCTTGGCTTGCTCATCAGGGACAATCTCTTTATCTAGACACATTTTTCTTACACACATACATTTCCATAAGTCTTCTTTTCATTTTCTTTTCATTTCTGTGAAGCTGCTTTGAGACAATGACCATTGTTAAAAGCGCTATAGAAATAAAATTGAATTGAATTGAATTGAATATAGAGTTTCAATCAATATATTCGAAATCCATTTAATATTCTCACTGTTTATTCAATATATTCAGAATCCATTCAATATATATAGAGTTTCAATCAATATATTCAGAATCCATTCAATATATATAGAGTTTCAATCAATATATTCAAAGTTCTCTCATGAATATTTTCCTAAACGGCATGCCATAATATGTGTATAATACATACAGTACAGACAAAAATATATATATATATATATATACATACAGTACAGACCAAAAGTTTGGACACACCTCCTCATTCAAAGAGGTTGAATTTGTATTATGGCAAGAAAAAAGCAGCTAAGTAAAGAAAAACAAGTGGCTATCATTACTTTAAGAAATGAAGGTCAGTCAGTCCGAAAAATTGGGAAAACTTTGAAAGTGTCCCCAAGTGCAGTAACAAAAACTATGGACCGCCCCTATGGACCAAGAGTCACCTCTGATGCGAAGTTCATCCGACTCACCAGCCTCAGAAATCGCAGGTTAACAGCAGCTCAGATCAGAGACCAGGTCGATGCCACACAAAGTTCTAGCAGCAGACACATCTCTAGAACAACTGTTAAGAGGAGACTGCGTGAATCAGTAGAATTCATGGTAGAATATCTGCTAGGAAACCACTGCTAAGGACAGGCAACAAGCAGAAGAGACTTGTTTGGACTAAAGAACACAACAAAGAACACAATAATGAAAACTCTTTGAATGAGAAGTTGTGTCCAAACTTTTGGTCTGTACTGTATATAAACTCTTAGTCATAACAGCCAATTGTTCTTATCTCTCTCCGGCTACGGAATTGTAAGTAATTAAGTAATTTTGTTAAGTGTGTGTGTGTGTGTGTGTGTGTGTGTGTGTGTGTGTGTGTGTGTGTGTGTGTGTTGTGTGTCTGTGTGTCTGTGTGGGCACATGCGCACTTGGTTGAATGAGAGTCTCTATCAGTAAAGCGCACACAGGTGTGTTTGTGTAAAAGTTGCCCTACCCAGCCTCTCTCTTTTCCACAACTTGCACTCTTCGCCCAATATGACATAATAGGGCTCATGTCATCTTTGACCCTGTCATGTCACGTGTGTGTGTGTGTGTGTGTGTGTGTGTGTGTGTGTGTGTGTGTGTGTGTGTGTGTGTGTGTGTGTGTGTGTGTGTGTGTGTGTGTGTGTGTGTGTGTGCGTGTGTGTGCGTGCATGTTTGCGAGTGAGATATGTGAGTATGTGAGTGTTACCATTTGTGATGTGTGTGTAGAACAGTGGGAATTTTATGATCTGAATTTTATGTTCCATGTACAAGCTCCAAAACGCTGAGAGAGAGATGTGTGTGAGTGTTAACATTTGTGATGTGTGTGTGTGAGCGTGTTTATGCATGCATGCGTGCGTGAGTGTGTATGTGTATGTGAGAATCCTCAACCACTTCACGGACAGTGGTGACATACGGTGCATGTGGCAGGGAATACAAACCATCACCAACTACAAGACATCATCACCTGCCTGTGACAGTGACGGCTCTCTTCCGGATGCACTGAACAGTTTCTACTCTCGGTTCGACAAGCCGAACGATGTGACAGCGAGGAAGAACTTCCCTCTTCCCAGTGACCTGGTGCTGTGTCTCAGGTGCTGTGCCAGAGTGAGGAAAACTCTATGCATTGTTAATTTTGTCAACTATTTTCAATTTTAATCTTAGTCTTAGTCTTAGATGTCCCTGATAGTTTTTTTCATATTTAGTCAACATTATCCTATTTTTATTTAGTTAAGTTTTAGTCGACTAAAAGTCAGGCCATTTAGTCTAATTTTAGTCCCCAATCGGATGGACCTTTTGGTAATGACCCCAGGAAATGGATTATTGACCACGATAAGTAGATGCTTCTGCGGAAATGTCTGTAAGAATGAAAGGGGCCTAAAAATCCATCAAGCCCGGATGAAATGCCTGGTACAGGAGATTACAGCACAGCGCACAGGATCGACGCCTGGTGAGACGCAGGAGGAGCCCGACCCGGAGAAGCCCCACAGAGCCCAGAACCTCCAAGTGCGAAACAATCCTTGTCCAAGCAGAGTAGTCGCACATATTAAGTGGCCTCCAGCAAAGCAGCACAAGCTGTGACACCAGTTTGATGAGGATACATCTAGAATCATCAATGTAACAGCAAAGGGTGATGTGGAAGGATGACTCTTAAATCTGACCACAATCATCACAGGTTACGCGACTTCTTCTCCAGGGCCTCTACTGTAGACATAGTCACTTCGTACACCAACATCGGCCAAAGAATCTGTGGCAAAATGCCATGCTGTTATATCCATGCCTTGAATCTTCCAGGTAAACCAGACTTGTCCATTGCAGACAACCACGCTTCCAGCTTCTTAATCGTTGTTTGGACTGATGCTGTGTCTCGAAAAGAGGTTGCAGTCAAAATTCTTCCCTAGGCTAGTGACTGGTTTCTCTTTGATTGATGGTACTACTACGCCATCCACTGAAAAGCGAAACTTGTCCACCACTTTCCCTCTCTTCATTTCCATAGACCTGGATTTTGTTGGCTTGAAACTAATTCTGGCCCAAGAAATGAGCTTAACCAGGCCCTGAAGAATCTACCTGCACCCAGGCACTGAGGTAGTGGTTACTGTCAAGTCATCCATAAAGGCTCGAATCGAATCCCAGACTTGGACAGGGGGCCTCTACACTCCATTTCAGCAGCCTTGACCAACATATTCATCAGATCCAGCCAAAGCACAGCTAAATCTCCATTTCCCTCACATGCTTCCCTTATCAATTGTATGACGACTACGGTACGTTCCAGGCACCCTGCCACTCCTGGAATGCCGCCCTTCTGTACAGATGTGTCTGTACCGAGATGGTTCGAAACTGATCTAGTTTTGTTGAATTCTCCTCCTTAGGGATCCAATCGCCCTCCGCCTGCCTCCACTGTTCTGCGATGATCCCTCTTCGCCAAATCACTCGGAGAATCTTCCAGAGGATTCGAAGGAGTCCTGAGCAACGCTTATACACCTTATATGGTACTTGACTGGGACCTGGAGCAGAACTCGCTCTGGCTGCTGTTACCACCTCTTGAATGTCTTGCCAGGTGTGTTCTGAAGTGTTGAACTCCACTCGTGGTGCTGGTAGCTTCAAGAGGGCTGTCTGTGGCCCTAGCTCTTGCTCTCTGTTTGGAGCGCTTAGGGTGTTGTGCAGGAAGTGATCTACGTCTTCCTTAGAGCAATCCAAACGTCCGCTCCGCTTCTCTCCCAGCAGCCTTTTTGTAAAGCCAAAGGGGTCAGCTACAAATGATGTTCGCTTCCTGGTTCTTTCAACTCTATGTCTCCTATGCCATTCTGCTCTGCGCAGCGTCATGAGCTTCTTCCTAATAATCTGCCGAAGCTCAATGAGAGATGGCTTCTCCTCCTCACCTGCTTTCCTGAACTGCTTCATCAGAATTCGCAGTTCT
This sequence comes from Clarias macrocephalus, assembly GCA_011419295.1. Taxonomy (NCBI): domain Eukaryota; kingdom Metazoa; phylum Chordata; class Actinopteri; order Siluriformes; family Clariidae; genus Clarias; species Clarias macrocephalus. Next base: position 3,415 of record JAAGKR010010787.1, on the reverse strand, counting down.
TTTGGGAGTTGATGGATCTTATCTGACCTGCGGTTCCTGGTATAGGTACGTCTACTCACCTTGGGCTCCTCTATGCCGAACCTCTCAGGTCAGATCAGCTGCCATCTCCGAAGATGACTTGGCCTGCCTCGCAGTCTAACTAGTGTAGCACTGTATGGCAGAAGCAATAAGCTTCTGCTTCCCATCAGCAGCCTGGAGGAGGAGTTTAGGGTTTCTCATGTAAGAGAGGCCCTAGTCTACCAAGGCTCTAGAGATTCCAGAGTAACAGCAGCAGGCATTGAAATGCGAAGAGGAAGGAAGTGGAGAGCACAAGAGGGACTGGAGTTGGCAGAGTCCCGGCTGAGACACAAGACACTTGTGGGGATAGTGGCATCTGCAGGGCTGGGAGCAATCCCAAAGCCACAGTACAACAAGGCTCAGGATAAGGCAAGACGCGAGTTGGTCCTAGAGGAGGTCCGAGCAGGTGTCGAGGATGTGAGGACAAGCAGGGCGATAAGCACGACTCAGTCCGCTGCTGTTCACACTGCTGACTTACGACTGTGTAGCAACACACCACATCATCAAGTTTTCTGATAACTCGACTGTGGTGGGTCTTATTAGCACAAATGACGAGTCAGCATACAGAGAGAAAGAACAGAGGCTAACGGAAGAGGACAACAACCTGTATCTGAACATTGCTAAAATGAAGGCCATGGTTGTTGACTTCAGGAGTACACAGCACCAAATTCCTGGACACTACACCGGCTCCTTGCAAAAGAAAGCCCAAAAACATCTTCTCTTTCTGAGAGATCCTTACCACTTTCAACTTAAAAATGTCAATCTGTCTTGTCTCAGCTAGTTAGCTTGCATAGGTTGCTTAGTTAGCTAGCTGGTTTTTGTTAATTATTTTGTTAATTTATGTTGTATGTAGGACCTTGGTCCTGGAGGAATGTTGTTTTGTTTCACTGTGTACTAAACCTTCAGACAGGCATTGTCCCAGGAGGGTTTCAAAAAGGCCTCAGACAGGTCCCGGGACCCTAAACTCTTTTTTCCCCACTTTGCTCTGGCACCTCTGTGTTTTAGGAGGAGGCAGGCCACAACTGCATTATCCATTAATTATTAAATTATCCAATCAGTATTACCAACAAGTTGTGTGGACAAATGGTAGGGTGTAATCAACGCAAGCTTGTCATGCTTATTAGGAATTTTATATAGCATTAACTTCAGAAATGCATAGTTTGCACATCAACAGCAAAGGAGGGGAAACAAGTTGATACATTTGAGCATTCATGATGAATTACAACTTTATGACATTATTTTTGAAATTGATATTTCTGAATATCATATTGTGTATGTGACAAATACAATTAGATTTTGATTTGAAACACAAATTCACTTTCATTAACATGATATATTATATATACGTCGTCTTAGCAACTTCTATCAAATTTGTGTAAAAATAAATTTTAACATTGCTTCCTTTTTAACTCTATTTTCTACATTCTTTGTTTGAATTCACTATTTTCTATTTTTAATGCTTAGGTTATGGATGGCTGCAAAGGCATTTCTCAGAATATTTTATTGTGTATGTGACAAATACAATTAGATTTTGATTTTGAAACAAAAATTCACTTCATTATAATTCAGCACACATGATATTGTAACAAACACGCTACTATTAATAAAAATAATAACTTGCCGTTAGCAGAATCAGGGGAGGATAAGGACCACGAGAGATCAATATTTGTGTAGCCAAAAGTGTATATATACATTTATTTACAGTGTCACTCCGTTCGCTCCCAGTATCATCCACTACACTCACACACACACACACACACACACACACACACACACACACACACACACCGAGTCTCTGAGCTCTTTTCCCCACAAAGTTTTTTATAACGGCGATGTCGTCCCGGTACGAGCCTTGCTCTGCTCTTGCCGTCTTTCGGATGCACGTCCCCTTTAATGGCGGCGCGGCGTACACCAAAGACCCCCTCCTCACGAGCGCCGACAAGACACTGCGCTGACACACGGTGGCAGAAGACGTCGGAGGATCAGAAGCACCCAAAGAGCAGAGGAGAGAAGCACACAAAAAAGAAAACCCTCCTGTGTAGCCACAACAGAAGGGATACCCGTAAGTGTAAACATATACACAATGTATAGAATCATAAACCAAAATGCCTCGGCGGGCTTTACCCGAGCAAACACAAAAAAACAACATACTCACATGCGCCACAGACATTACTATCCCACATTCGGGTTTACAAATTGCAGATAGCTTTAGCGTTAGCTTCGGCTTTAGCATTAGCTTCGGCTTTAGCATTGGCTTTGGCTGTATAATGGCCCCCTGTTACCCAGCCTCTCTCCTTCTTTTATGAAGCTTGAATAAAGGGTTCCCCCAGCGCCCCCGCAGGCCGGGAGCCCCGTAAATAGGCAACTGCCTGTTACACCCCCTCCCTCTCGGAAGAAGGCGTGGCCTCGCCTACAAGTTTGCTACATGGACTGTGAATGGTCCTGTTTGATTAATAAGCTGCACCTGATAGTTGACCTTATTAAGAACCGTCATGATTTTAGCTGGTACCTTCCATTTCGGGGCTAGTTTTGCCATGGGTGAGTCCTCTGCTCGAGACTGAGGGAAAGCACGGACCCACACAGGGTCGCCCACATTGTATGTTACAGCCCGTCGTCTAAGATTGTTGTACTTCCCCTGGCGTTCTTGGGCATGGGCCACGTTGCTCCGGACAACCTGGAACAGAACTTCCTGATGCTCCACTGTGGAATAGGCAGGATTATCAGGTGAGATGCTGCGATGCAGCATTCTCTCCAGTGGCCCCTTTAGCTTGCGCCCCAGTGCTATCTCTGCTGGGCTGAAACCAGTGCTTTCCTGCCAGGCTGTATTGATAGCAAATCGGAACTCTGGAAGCCATTGGTCCCACTGCTTGTTGTTTTCTTTGATGAATGCTGCCATCATGAATTTTAATGTCCGGTTAGCCCGTTCTGTGATGTTGGTCTGGGGGTGGTATGCGGTGGTGAGCTTCTGGGTGACTCCCCAGTGCCGACAGATGGTGTTGAGCAGCTGGGAAGTGAACTGCGGACCCCTATCAGAAACCAGGTAAGCTGGAGTGCCCCACCGTGTGAAAATTTCCCTAGTTAAAATGTTGGCTATGTTGTGAGCCTTTGCTGTCCTTAAAGGAAACATCTCAACCCACTTGCTGCAGTAATCCACGACCACCAGCAGATGTTCATTGAGCCAGGATGAACGTGGAAAAGGACCCATGAGATCTACCCCCAACATAAAACCAGGTTCCACCACAGGTGTGCTTTGTAGTAACCCGGCCAGCTTACTAATGCGAGGTTTGTATTTTTGACAAGTAACACAGTTTTTACAATACTCCCAGACGTCCCGGCGTACCTCTGGCCAGTAGGCGAC
>JAAGKR010010786.1:4279-15463 GCA_011419295.1 Clarias macrocephalus | reverse complement strand
GGCTCGTGATGCCCCCCCCCCCCCCCCGCCCCCACCAAAAAAAATAAAATAAAAATCCCACCAGCGCTTCCTGGCGCTCCCACTCGCTTTAACCCCTGAGAAGCCCAATTAATGCCTGGTAGAGTAATTAGATATGAAAGCTCTCTCCCACGAACACAAGTGCAAATTTACAGCCTTATTAGCGCTATAGATCTTTTACTAATTTGTCCTGCAGTGTTTTTTTTGTTGTTGTTTTTTTTCACCGTTGTAGTGTTTACTTTGCCGTTCCAGCACGCTAGCCTGTTCGACAACGACGCGGCGGGACGTTTCTTCTCGCCGTCCTGACGCTCGTGCATTGTGTGTCAGTGGAATTAAAATATTAACATATTACAGATGTCACTGGCATGGTTTCAAAGAGAATGGGAAAGAAGGAGGGAGTCCCTTTGTAGCCTGACTCTATAACCGAACCCCGTCAGCTGCGCGGTGCGCGTCGGGCTTTGCGTTATTGTGTCGCAGATCACAGACCCACAATGAGCATTGTCTTTATAATAATGTGCCAGAAACCCCACAATAAAACAGTTAGAATTTTCAAGTAGATCAATTTTTTTTTTCTCATTCTGCTTTTAATCATTTTTATTTCATTTCACACAGCTGGATCTACTGCGCATACATCTGTACATGCTACTAAAAATGGTTGAATTGGTCAATGTCTGATTAGGAATTCTATATTAAAACAGCTACAGTACAATAAATGTGACCTTAGCTTATTTAAAGTAAAAAAAAAAAAAATAAAATAAAAACTTATGCCTTATGCACTCGTGCTTTTTAGTAAAAATTTTGTTATAGATTTTTTTTTTAAATCCATGATTTTTTCTTTTTTATTTTGATTATATTACAAAAAATAAAATGAACACTGTCGAGTTCTGCACACCAAAAAGAAGCAGGTCAAAGTCTTCAGAAGAATGTTGAGTTAAACCTCGTAGTTAATTTCCTTATAAAACTGCACAGTCCTCGAGGTGGCGTCACACCAAACACTGACCTTGTTTCATTAATTACTTTTTAGTGAATTTTTTTTTCTTTTGTTTTTAAAGCCAACCGTTGTCTACAGTAATTATTAGCATGTGCCTAAGACACATTCTTACGTTCTATAAATAAGGAATCGATTGTGACAACTCATTCAATTTGTTAGAGTTCATTTTTCTTGGTAAAATTTTTTTTTTAATTTAAAAATACCCAGCAGCTTTTATTTATTTATTTATTTATTTATTTATTTATTTATTTATTTGTCTAAAAAGCGTTCGCGTATTGCAGCTTTCTTTTATGGCATGCGAGTGTTATTCTGTAACTTTTAATTTTTCTTCTTGAGTGCTGATGTTTGACAGTCAGAAATGTTTTTGTACCGACTCATTAATAATGTCATTTACAAAAAAAAAAAAAATCTGTTAAGAAAATAAATGTTTTGCATTTTTTCAAAAATCCTTATTTGAAGCTACATTAGTAATTAAACGCTGCGCTGTTTTGGAAAAATGTGAAATATTTGGTAGTGTAGGAACTGATACAGAGGGTAATCACTCACCCTTAAGGGGCTCGACGCTCTTTTTTTTATTTTTTATAATCTACGTTCATCAAACAATTCATTTTGTTTTTAATAACATATTATTTTTTGTAATTAGTATTTTTCATGCTGTTGAAGCATATTGATTCTTGTTCTTGCTTGTGTTAAAACAGCTATAAACAGTCATGCCCTCAATAGTTTCAGTTTTTTTTTTTCATGATTTATAAATCAAACAAACAAACAAATAAAAACATTAGCCATTTTGGCTAATCAAGCTACAGAAAAAAAAAGAAACACAATGTGTAAATTCATGGCAGGAAGCACTGGGACTATCCATGAATGATAGCCGAGCATCTCCTCACAGAACACTTCAGCACATTGACATCTACTGCATTCCTGCTTATGTAGAGCATCGGCTGTACGAGACCCTGCGAACGAGCCGTTACCATAGAAACTACGGTATATCAAATCTAGCGCATTAATACAAACCTGGACTATCGGTGTCTAAACCCTGCTGATAAGTTTTGTCTAAATTGTATTTGTTCTTCTTTTTGTTTTGAAGTTATTGTCAGGTACAGGTTCTTATCCCAGTGGCTGATCAGATGAGCGAGGTGGAATCACGCTGTGTAGAAGCGCTGTAGTGTTCGGGGGACTGGGAAATCAGAAGCGAAGAGCAATAACGCAATACGGGTTCCTGTAATGGCAAATCTACAGGATGGGTTTCTCAGCCATGTACATATATGAAATAGAATTTAATATCCAATAACCTGCTGTCTTTCTTTTTTCCCTCTCGCGGTACGTGCCGCGGAATCGTGCACACTCTCCTCCGTTCTGTTGCTCAACATCCTGGCCTGCGAACAACATCCTAAACAACTGCGTTTCTTTGCAGAGGCTGAACTAATGGACCTACAGTATAAGTGGTTCCTTATGTATCTGCCGTGATCAGATGATTTAAACCGTACGTCCTCCTCGAGCCGAAAAGAGTTTATGGGACGCACTGCACACTCGCGCTTACCTCGTCGGTGACGTCCGGATTGCGCTACTCATCATTCATGCTTGTTCGTTCATCTCCAGGAAGGTCTTTATGCTGCTCTGACTCATGTTGGATCTGAAGAGTAATTATGAACACAAGCTATTAGTCCACCAGCTTTGGGGGAATTTACAGCAATAAACCGCATGTTTCTGGAGGTGGGAAGAAAATGGAAGAGTCCCCATGAAGAAGCTGCGAGGCATCGACACCACATGCTGTGCCACCAGATGATGCTTAGCTTCGAAACTGTTGCTCATAGAGAGTTGTTTTTTCTTCCTTCACTAATATCCTAAATGCTTGTTTATCTGAATCTCTCTAACATTATAAGTAGCAGTTGAAAAAAACACAAATAAAAAAGCATGAAAAGGTTAAATGATGCTCAGAATGATACAAACTGGCAGCCGCTTCCATACCTGCTCTGAAAAAACAAACAAACAAACAAACAAACAAACAAACAAACAAACAAACAAACAAACAAACAAACAAAAAACTTCTCAGTATAAAAGCTGACGATCCAAAATCTGACAATTGGATTTCCCCCCTAATGTGACCTCAGAGTTGAAGAACCCCTTTACCATTACAATTACAATTAGTTTAAATTAATAGACCTGTTGAGTTGGGCTAATCAGTAATGCAAGTAAATAACGATTAATATGGATGAGTACAACAAACTCAAAAACCGATAGTTCTGTTTACTTAAAATTGAAAACATCATTACTTAAAAAAATTCGATGTAACTGATTACCTCAAATTTTTTTGAGTTTTGCCAACTTTTTCGGGTTTACAATGCAGGCAGTAATGACACTCTCAGTTTGTCTCGATGTCATGTGGTCAAAATAGCAAATTCGATGAAAGTACGTTCATAATATCATAAAATAGGAAGTAAAGTTGAAAAAAAAAGAAGTAACAATATTAACAGTGTTTCACTGTCTTCAACATTGCTACAACGTTTCAACAGCTAAAAGTTCACACGAGGGCGATCAAGTCAAACCTGGACTTTTGATTGTGCAGAACAACAACAGAACACAGCTGCGAGAGTAAAAACTCCCTTTGGTTTTTTATATGATTTGTCTTGCAGTGAGCTCAGGGCTGTACGGGAACGTGGCAATAAATCCCAGCCGAGTTCCTGTAACGTTTGAATGGTGTTGGTTGATGACTGTGTGTACCGTTGCAAGATGTTGATCCGTCGATTTCCGTTGCTGAATGTTCACTGGAACGACTGCAGTGGGGACCGAGCCACCTCGGCCGGGATCGTCATACACGGACGTCCGGCCTTCGTTAAAATGTTTGAGTGTCATCGCCATACTGTGCTTTTGTCTTTTGTAAATCTTGAAGTCGATCGCGTTTACGAATTCATTCGCCACAAACAGTCCCGGTTTGAACTTGAACGTCCCTCGTATTAGAAAAGTGCCGGTACTACTACCGCTAAAGTTGTGCTGTTACTATATCTGCCTTCTTATTGCTTCATTGTATTGTTTCCAGTTTTGGGGTTAATCAGGTTTTCAGCATTTTATGGGTCACAGAAAGAAACTGTGCCAATCCTCCGAGTAAAAATAAACCACTATACCACCATGATTTTATAGATTATTTTCTGGAGATTGTATACAAACCGTGCAATAATACACACTATTGCATGCTACTATTCCAACAATCCTGGAGTGTCCTGACCAGTGTGGAGTAGACCGTGTATCCTGTGGACAGATACTGTAGGGTCGAGGTGAATCTGAAGCTGGTTGGTAGAAACAAACCCTGGACAGCTTAGGCTTAGGCTCGAACCGGGAACCCTGGAGACGTGTGCCGTGTCTTTGGAATACTATATAGATGTACAGGACAGTATGCAGGTCTAAACTCCTTGTTGTTCCTAGCCTTTAATTCCAACATGCTGTGTTCTCGTGCTTAGTCTTTACAGCTTTCTGATGAAGGCCCCAACGAAGCTCGATAAATTTTAATGCCTCTGACCTGCCGCGACCCCTTTAACCCTGACAAACCATTCAAGCATGCAGAAGGATAATCCTGCAGGGATCCTATCGCGTCGGGTCAGATGTTCAACCCGGTATCCATGGAGCGGGGCTGCGAAATGCGATGCACCTAAAGCCCACGTTAGGCTTCATGCTAATTCCGCAATAAAGGAGACATCAGATCGGCTCACCTTATTGATTCACGGGCCTTCTCGCCCACGCGCTCCCCTTCCCTCATCTCTCATCTGTTGCGCTTTGAGCCGCAAGACATCAAAGGCTTCCATCAACAAAATGGAGGCGCGAAAGATCTACATGAAAGGCAGGCTTTAGACCAACCTGCTGATTATAATTGCGTTTAGTGTTTTTATTGGTAATCGGGACGGCCGCCAGCCCCCTGTCGCTTCAGTCACAGCCAATGGGGTGGGATTCCCATCATGGATTTAAACAGCACTCTCGCAAACTTAATTAAGCATAAGATAAATGAGAGTGCGGTGTGACTGTGAGTGTGTGTGTGTGTGTGTGTGTGTGTGTGTGTGTGAGAGAGAGAGAGAGAGAGAGACAGAGAGCCTTTGGGAAGCTCGTGTTCAGAGGTACTTGAGGTCCGTGACGAGGACATGACCAAGGAACAAGGATAAGAATATGATTAGGAGAGCCGGGGGGGGGGGGGGGGGGGGTTCTTTTTTAACATATGTGTGAATCTCATTAAAGCCGCCTAATGGCCGGTCTGAATTTCCACTTCAGAAGCCCCCTCGCTCTTCATTTAGACATATGATTATCGGATTCAGAGCATGAGGTAATGCGAAAGTCATAAGCAGACACGGAAGCATTTACTCGCATGTGGAGTTTAAAACCAGCCGCAGCGATTCAATAAGCGTTTAAACACAGTCACAGTACATGACTAAGCAATATCAAGTCTCCCTGCGGTGCTGTTATAGGAAAATAATCAATAAAGCAGAGTCACTCTAACCACTCAGAAGGTAATTATTTCCCAATAACCGCACGTCCCCGGGTGTTCCATCCATTTACATTCATCATCAAGGGATCCATTAATGTTCCCTAACATACTGTAGCACAGGGTTATATTAATGCGCTCATTTGTTAGTTACCGTAGGTGTTATCGTTTCTATAGCAACAGCTCATACATTCCTTAAACAGCTGTGTGAGTGTAATGTGTTAAGGGAGGCGTCTCCTGTGTCAGAGGTACAGTAAGTGGACAGCTGCTATAGCGTAAGTGAGGACAGGAACACGGCCAACGTTTCCCGACATGGAGCAAAAATGCAACTCTTTGGTGTGATCTTACAGTTTTATGTGATTTTACAATAGTGTGCAAAAGTCTTGACACCCCCCCCCTCATTTTTTCATATTAATAGAAACAAATGTTTAACTGTGACAGGCTGCCAAGTGCCTAAAAATACAATAAAATGTAGGCGGCACGGTGGTGTAGTGGTCAGCGCTGTCGCCTTGCACCTCCACGGTCCGGGTTCGATTCCCGTCTCTGTGTGCATGAAGTTTGCATGTTCTCCCCGTGCTTGGTTTCCACCCACAGTCCAAAGATTAACCTACCTAGGTTACCTACCTCGTGCCCTAAGCCTCCTGGGATAGGCTCCAGGCCTCTGTGACCCTGAATACAGGATAAAGCGGTGTAGACAATGAGTGAGTGAGTGTGTGAGTGTGTGGTTGTTTATGTAACAGCCTCATCAGCGACCTCATTTCCCCTCTCGTCTGTTCCAACCACTCAGCGTTCAGCACCAACAGTGAACTAATCACCGCCTGATCATCCGCACACTCATACTGCACTTATCTTTTATTTCCTTATCATTGGTTTGCTGCAGTTGTGAGACTTCATTATGTTATGAAATATATATATATATATAAACTTTATGGTTTTAACCTTAAAAAAATCTCTTTTCATCCAGGTAACACCTTCCTGTTTTTTTTTCTTTAACAGCGCAACACCAAGCGGTTTATCCTTCTCGAGTTTCACGATGCAGCCGATCTCTCCGCCTCATACTGTAGCTCCAGATCTGGGCGTGAGGGATAGGGAAGTTGTAGACTTTTTAATTTTTCTGCAAAACTGTGTCGCTTTAATAATGGATGGAGCCGATCAGATCAGTGCAAGCATTCGGCACAAGTGTTTATAGATCAAACCAGGCTTATAGCTGCTTCAAAGGAAGATGGATCTTTTTTCCTCCTTCGTGGTGTGCAGAATGCTTGAGCTTGAACCTGCACCCCTGTAACAGCTGGATCGAGTTTTACATTCTGCTTCTCTTCCTCACACGCGCTCTAACACACCACAAATACACACAGAAGAGCTCTAAAAGTACCACAGGGGGTCATTGTTGTTTCATTGTGAGTGCGCTCCAACCATATTAGACAACGCACACGTCTGTAAGCTGCTTAGGTCCATAAATAAAAGTCTACAGTGTGTTTATTTTATGCACCATTGAAGGTGTGTCATTTACGCATTACGGAACGGCGTTGCGTTTTATGACTGTCTTTATGTTTATGCGCGTTGTGCTTAATGAAACGTTATGATGAAGTATTACAGTGTACAGTAGGCAGTGTTTTAGCATATAGAACGTCTATGACATCACATCCTATATCCGTGACATGCACAGCTACAGTAAGTGTGTATGACGGAATGTCGTTATACTTAGAGTAATTTACACACGCGTTATAAGCATTGCGCTATAATATGTCATAAACAGTTACAAAAATGCACATCATGTCTTAGCATGGTATGAATGCATTCATATGCCCTTCATTATAACTATTGCTTCATAAAATGGTATGCATATGGTGTATTGTATAACAAAGTATATACTGTAAAATGCATGAATGCAGTATAATATCACATGAACATATTTAGTGTTATGGCTTTTATACTGTATGTGCATTATAAACATCGCTATAAACTGTACAGTCTTGTAATAATGCGATATGGATGATGCATCATATCCTAGTATGAATGTATCGTGTTTAAGTGCAAAAATGCATCATAAGCATTGGCTATAAACTGTACAGACTTTCCATAAGTTATTCTAATTATATTAATGTCATATGCATGCATCATATGAACATGGTATGAACGTATTCATGGGTCATTATGCATCTGTCCTACTTATACAGTACATAGGACATGCTATAAATGAATCATCATACACTTTCATAAGCAGTTGTAAGAATGCATATAATGGATGCACAGGAATCTACAGTATGAATGCATTTTAAAAATTGCTTCTTTATTTTTTTTTTTGACTGCAATGACTTTTTTATTAGAGGCTATGTGTCCCTAAAGCCATATGGATGCATTATAACATAATTCCAACGTACTCATTGTATAGCTGCATTATAAATTCAATAATACAATGTGCAGATTCATAATATGATGTTATATGAGTAGATTCTAACATGATATGAAAAGATCCATCAGTCATTAAACACAGAGATGTACAGTGGAACGCATTATACACACGACAAGCCTTTATTATTCCATAGAAATGCATTATATTGTTTCCTTCTTTGATGTCAGTTGATGAGGTGTCAGACACGTACTGTACTGTAAGTGGTGAAAACACAGAACAAAGATGGCTTCCACCGCTGCACAAACAGAAGGCGAAGGGGTGCAGAGTGATTTGTTAGGAGGGCCTGACCGGGAGAAGCCTGAGTTATTGCAGCTTTTAGCAGAGCGGTCAACATACTTGATTATTTTTGTATGAGTGCAGGGAAGTTGGCAGGGTTGCCTGATTGGATTGACCGTCTCCGGCCCAAACACGGCTTTACAACCCGATTCCTGTCCAATTCATTATAACCCACTCGAACTATAAAAACTATAAGGATTATGAATGATATCAAACTGATATCAGAAAAATGTTATGCAATCGAATCGGTCATCAATCTGACGGTTCATGATACTGCCTTTAATTGGGAGTGTAAAACAAAGGCGACTATTGTGGAGATTTCGCTGTCATCGGCGTTCGCCAAATAATCCGGAATGGCTAAGAATTCTGATTATGATTTATGAATTATGATGTTATTATTATGTCATATAAAATTTGGCAATTTTCTTAGGCTGTGGAATAGTTTGCAAAGAAACTTTTGAAGTAGGAAAAAGTAATCCCAATTTCTAGATCCTTAAGCAATCCTTATTTGAAACAAATTTTCCAAAAGATTTATACTTGCTGGATTTATAATAGATTATACACAAAACAAAAGCCATTTGAAAATAATTTTCATAATAACAATAGCACAACTATTTCCAAACGAGCATCTTCACAGTGATATGGACTATGACCAGATATCCACTACCTAGATTTTATGGTTCTGTGAAGAACATTTAATTAAACAAAGACTTATTTGCATAAACAAATGCAAATTCCCATTGGCGAAATAAAATATTACCCTGTTAACCTGTAGCGTCTTAGCTGAAAGTCTGGGTTGTCAAAGTTTTTGCAGCCAGAGACTGCTTCTGATTAAAAGATGTTTGAAAGACTCCCTTATGGATTATGGCACAGATTTAATTTAAAGAACAGTAGAGCAAATGCGTAGCATTATAGTAATTTATTCAAGCTATAATATATATTTTTATTAGACAACCTTACAGCTGATCTATTTGTTGAATTTGAAACAGTCCATCATAAAAAGAACTTTTCATAAAAGGTTTTAATAAAATTAAATAAAAAAGATTACAATGAGACCCTTCTGCGGTCAAGGGTTCGATTCCCACCTCGCGGTTTGTGTGCATGGAGTGTTCATGTTCTTCCTGTGCTTAGTGCGTTTCCACCCGCTATTCCAGGTTTCCGCCATAGAAATGCAGATTAGAACTAATTTTTTTTTTATTTATTTATTTTTTTTACAAATTTCCAAATCCGGCAATAGATTGGCACCTTGTCCAGCATGTACCCAGCCTCGTCCCCTGGGATAGGCTCCAGGATAAGTACTGTAAGAATGAGAGGGATCACAATGAACAATATTAATGCTAGTTACTACATTTTCAACGAACCTGCGTCATTCAAAGTGATTGATCATCATACTGAAAAACCTATAGGTGATCTGGGAACTCAAATGTCTCCAAACGCACAGTGCACTACCTAGGGGAAAGAAATTAGTGACAGAAATAATGCAATGTCGCTAGCTATTCACTCTACAGTTTGCAAGTCATCGCAAAATGCTGCATGGTATTCTGGGAACTCTTTTGAGTAGTATTATGTATTCAGATTCATCATTCTCATTGCATGTCTTTTATGCAGCTGCAACAAACAAGCAACCTATAATAGATATACAGTACTGTACATAAACCAAATGATTTTGAAGAAGAAGTCTAAGTGCTAAGAATAATGCTTGGCAGAAGATTGTCATGTTCTTGCCAAAGTCAAAAGGCAGCTCTGTATCAGGGATATTATCTCTTAATAGCTTTATATAACATGCTAGGAGATAATTATGCTTGACTGGTTCATTTAACTGGTTCATCCTTGGCTGTGATGCTATTGCAATGACTATGATTCAATTTCCTGAGTCGACTCTTTGGAACAAACTAAAAACTCTAAATCATTACTGAATCATTTCATTGACCCACCACTGTTTTTTTTATTTTTATTTTTATGTGTCTTGCTTTAATCTAAATGTGTTAAGAAACAAACTCATTTTTAATATTAGGGTCAAGCGCTATGACATCATAGGTTGTGAAGGTCCCTCATGTTCTTCTAAGGATTTTTTGGGGAGTTTTTACATCTTCAAAAAGTCATGAAAAACAGCAGACAGATTAGAATCTGCTGCCATTATGATGCCTGAGCGACAGGGAGATTGTTGCTGCGTAGCTCATACACACTCGCATGTGTACTGTATATGTACTGTAAACTGGGTAGACATTTAAATCCCATTGAGCTGAACAAATTTTTCTATGCATGTCAACAGGATGCCATTTTTTTTTTTTTTTTTTTTTTTTTTGTAAAACTTACGAATCAGCTCCTGGAAAAGAAAATCGTCTGTATGCTGGGTGACTTACTGGTATACAGTTCGCGCCAAAATATACAGTACTGAAATGAAAAGATGAACAATATTGCCCATCTGTGAGTTTATTTCTCCTGAAAGAAACTAAAATATACATCATACACGGTACATGACCAGAACGGAGTCTTATTAAATCACTCTGAATTGTTCTTTTCACTTCCGTATGAGCGGAAATAATACTCAACTACGAACACTTTCAGTCTAGAGACCCCTTTCCAACACTACTTCCTTTTCACTACTGGGAACACATGCGACTGGAGCTGTGCCCCGGCGACAAACATGTGCTGTATATTTTGGCGCATACTCTGTTATTTCATCATAATGGTCTGAGTATTTCCCCTTTGAATACATGTGCTCACTGTCTTTCTGGTGCACAGGGGTGTTTCTAGGGGGTTTCTCAAAATATGACTGTTCCAACACTGTGACACCCCCCCCCCCCCCCCCCCCCCCCCCCCAACTTACCAAATCCTAGAATCACGGGCGGTGATGGCGCAGGTGCTTGGGCCCAATCACAGTTGCTTGCAATTATTATTATTATTATTATTATTATTATTATTATTATTATTATTTTACCCTTTTCAACAAGGAGGCAGGAATATATATATATATATATATATATATATATATATATATATATATATATATATATATTC
>JAAGKR010010785.1:0-21547 GCA_011419295.1 Clarias macrocephalus | reverse complement strand
ATATATATATATATATATATATATATATATATATATATATATATATATATATAATTATTGCATGCCGTTTAGGAAATTAATGAAAACTCTGAATATATTGGTTGAAACTCTATATATATTGAATGAAAAGTCTGAATATATTGAATGGATTCCGAATATATTGATTGTAAACTCAATATATAAAAAAAATAATTTAAAAAAACTATTAAACTGAATATTGAAAAAAGAATAGTTGTAGTTATTAGTAATGATAGAGGGGTGATAGTGCAGTTGGTTTTACATGTGAAATTTCAATAGCAATTTTGATTGATTTGTCATTTTTTGCAACTCAGTCTGTACCAAAGTGCATTCATTTACATACATACCTTTACAATTATTATTATTATTATTTAAATAATTAAAAAAAGATGCTGACTCTCATTTAACAAATTATCTGTTTTATTAGCACAAGAATTGTTTGTCATCATTTATTTTTACATGTACATTAATATAATTATTAACCAATTAAACAAACAAATAAACAAATAATCCATACTGTAGCCTAACAGTGTAATATGTTTGATGTTCTGTGAGGTCTTTCTCTGTAACCTTGTTGGGTCTTGGTCATGCACTTTGTAGACGGTCCCTTAGTGACTCCATCTCTATAAAGCGCCGGTAAGCAGCGTTTCTGAAAAATTTAGCTCCAGCAGGGTGTAACAGGAGAAGATCTAAAAATACATTTATTTGTAGTAGCTTCTCTGTCCACTCCAGATTAAGAAAATATGTGATTTGTCATTTTTGTGTGTTTATTTCTCAAAATATTGAAGGAATAATCTTGAATGTGTGGCGAATGTCCAATATAAAATCAACTTCACGGCGGTCTGTGGTCGGTGTTCCGCGGTGAAATAGAGAATAAATATCTTCATCCGTAGTCTGATACCAAGTGCGGCTTGTGCCACCACTTTGGGCCGCACACGCTCTCACCCATGTGTTGACCATCTCTCCATTTCTCACAATTGCAGCAACCAAGTGTCTCGCCGACTCGCTCATCCTTTCTAAAGATGGCGCTGTGTTTCGATGACGTCATGTTTCATTCAATATATCAGTTTTCAATCCATATATTCAGGATTCATTCAATATTCTCACATTTCATTCAATATATTCAGAGTTTTCATGAAGTTCTCTCATGAATATTTTCCTAAACGGCATGCCATAATATTATATATATATCATACACATATATACTGTATATATATATAATATATATATATATATATATATATATATATACACTGTATATATAAATTTTTTTTGTTTGTTTGTTTTTTTGGGGGTGGGGTTATTTTTCCATCTAACACTGCATGGAATTTGTTATTGTCATTAAGTGCGTGATGGTACTTGCACTTTACATGTCATGTACTTTATTAATATACCAACATTTCTATTTCTGCACTCACTACTTCAAATTAGGAGAAATTGGATAAAATATCTAAATCCAACATACAGCAGCAACAAGAAACGGCAAAACTAGCCATAAGCTATCCTAGAGTTTGAAAGGGTGGAAAAAATGTTTACGAGGCTGAGATCAAGTAACACTCTCAGCCAGAGACAGCCCTCCCTCACTATAAGTCAACCAGGCAGCTGCTTTAGGGCCCTACAGCCACCTACAGTCCCTCAGACTCATGCATCTGTTGCTGAACTGACTGAAGACTGCAATACCATCTACGACGATTTGATACCTCGTGCTGTTGCCAATGTTATACTAGCTAATGTCGATCTGATAGGGCGATGATCAGGT
Source organism: Clarias macrocephalus (assembly GCA_011419295.1). Classification (NCBI taxonomy): domain Eukaryota; kingdom Metazoa; phylum Chordata; class Actinopteri; order Siluriformes; family Clariidae; genus Clarias; species Clarias macrocephalus. Next base: position 19,770 of record JAAGKR010010785.1, on the reverse strand, counting down.
TTGTTGATCTAGAATTGACAATGATGTGCTGTACGTATGCAACAGAGTCCGATACATACGGTACATGGTGCCAAAAACAGAAACACGATAATGTAATATTTACCAGATGAACATTTAAAACTACGGTGTTTTTATTAAGACACTTTTGCTGCAGGCAGGCCAACGGCACCACAATATCCCGTCTCTGTTACGCTAATGCCTTTTTCACAGTAAAAAAAAATAATGCACTTTTCCTTACATGTCCATCATGTAAAAAACTAGGCTAAAAAAATGTTTAGTTATAAAGAATAAAACAAATCTATGCTAAACTAAAGCTGTATATTCAATATAAATAACAAAACTTATCCTTATATTTACATTTACATGTACAAATAGGTATAAAAAAACACTAGAATCTTTTGTAGAAGCTCTAATCTTTCTGCCATAGTGCATCTAGAAGTAACTCTTTTAATACTGCAGATTTGGCGCCGCCTGGTGGACAAATACGGTTAATTAATGGTATTGAGGGAAATGGCAAGTGTGGTCATTTTTTGGCAGTCTGCTTTACTTGACTTTATTTGAGTAAGTGTACGCAATACATTTTTTAAAATAAAATAGTTTAATATATTGTTCTTATCTTCTATAGCTATATTTTCTATAGCTAAAGTTCTTCTATATTTTATTCTTATTTTATTCTATAATTTATTTCTTATTGATGATCTAGTTTTTTTGGTTTTGTTTTGTTTTTTTTAAGATCACGGGGGGGTCGTATAAGCATTTCACTGCATGTCGTACTGTGTGTGACTGTGTTTTTATTTATCCTGCTTAGGGCCGGCCCTGATCTCAGCTTTATCTTGGAGGCTGGTTTGAAGTACAAGTCTAATACATTTAATTTTGTCAGTTAATTCTATTTAAAAGCAGAGTATGTTTAATACTTGAATTCGAGCTGTAAAGATGAACAGAAAACCCAGAGTATGTGATAAAAGCTATCTGAGATAGTTTCGGTAACGTCTCATGTAAAGGTTACCTATTCCCCTTTCTTCTGCGAAACAAAAAGCAGGCATGTGTTCAAAACAACATCAGTATTAAAGATCTTCAGCCAGTATAAACGCAGGCCATACACACAAGCTTTTCAGCTTTAATGCACAAGTTCACATGCAAATAATTCAAGAGTGGTAACAAGATAGTGAGCGGCGGGTTTAAAACAAAACACCCTGCGTGCTGTGTATTTAACATTACCTTGAACTCCACTTGCAGCTACGACCATGGCGCCGTCAATATTAGATCGCCCTTCCTTGTCCTTCTTCATGGACTCCGGGATCAGTTTAGCGCCGTGCTTCTTTACGTGAGGAGCTAGTTCTCTGCCCACATGACCAGCGATGGTGCACAGTCCGTCCACTGCAACAGCAAGGGAGTGTCCAAGTGGTTAAAACTGACTCCCACAGACTAGTGAAACATCTGGGATGAGCAGTATTGAAGGAGACGTTTTACCCAGAAACTGGCTGACTTTCACAGCGCCTCCTGTGGCTTGCTTGGCTACGTGGAGGCTTTTAGCGACCGTAGGGCTGACCTGGGTCGGCGCGTCGTCAGGTGTGATGTGCTCCCTCAGTTTGGAGGCTCCTTTCTGGATGGCCTTGCCGGTGTATTCAGCTCCCTTCGTTAATCCCCAGCTCAGCCAGGAAGCTCCTGCAAGTGTGTTTTACAACAATCAGAGTCAAAGCTGTGTCGTAAAAACATGAACGAAACTGTCTGACAGAAGAGCCTGACTTGGCACATGATCCTGCACAGACTTGCTCATGACTGGACATGGTTGCTATTTTCCAACTCCATTGCAATTGTAATTTATTTTATTATTCGTACATGATATATATATATATATATTTTTTACAGCTTAATTTTTCTATATATATGTCTATACCTGTAAAAAAAAAATTCTCTCTTATTTCATACTTTCTATTCCTATATGAAAACTCTTATTTTTCTTGTTTTTAGGCCATCAGAGGGTGTATAAGCATTTCACTCACGTATGACTGTGTATGCATGTGACAAAGAAAATTCAAAGCAAATCGAATTAAAATTAAGTGGATTATGTTTAAAATGATTTAAGAGTAAACATGGTCACTTAATACATTTCCAACAAGTCTTACATTCCTCGGGGAGAACAAATTATAAGAAGGGGTAGTTCAGTGGTTAAGGCATTGGACTACGGTTAGGAAAGTCCCAGGTTCAAATCCCACGACCTTGAGCAAGGCCCTTAATCCTAAAACTGCTCAGATGTATAATGAGATAAAAATCTAAGTCGCTCTGGATCAGGGCGTGCCCGATGCCTAATTAGAAGGTTAGCTAGTCCACTGAAAAAAGTGAAGCCGCTCTTGTTGTTCAACACTGAATAACCTTATAAGCTAGTTAAATTAATTAACACTGACTAAAGGAAATGAAGGCACATGAAATCCATCGACAATAACGGCTTTACCTAATCAGAGTTGGCCCTGTAGTTTATTTGCCCCTGCGTTTCCTTCTGAAACATCATTCGTTTTTCATTATAGTAAATAAATCTTTGTTGATGTACCGGCAGCACATCACACCTCACCAGTGCACACAGCAGCAGGTAGTGGTTATAGCTCGAGTAGTTAAAGCTTTGAGACCACCAACAAGCAAATGCAGGATATCTACTTGTGTAGAGAAAGTCTTTACCCTTTACGTTATTGTACAAGGGAAGAGAAAGAATCAATGGCACAAGTTGCATATACTGTACAAGATGAGCACACAACTATAATTAATGTTGTAACCAAGAGCTCGAGCTACTGCTTTATCTACTCCTGAGCTTTATTCACCGACTTTATGCAACTGGATATGGCCACCACATAAGATGCGCACCTGTAAGGAAAACTGCCTGCAAAAAAATATTATTATTATTACAGCCAGCGTCATGCAAGCCAGGAAAAACAAGTAAGGAGATTTGAAAGGATATGAATTGGGTTAAGAAAAGTTCAAGCCATTATTAATACAGTAGGCAGGAGACCAGAATGTGTTTTACCGCCGTATTCACCGCTGCAGCAGCACGACAGCGGGAGATTTAAATCAGTCATCCCTGAAATGACCGCCAGGTGGCGCCAGGGGACATTTTGCAAAAAGACTGAACTCTCCGCTGCGCCTGCACTAGATTCACGTTTCATTCGAATGACATCATCTGAAATTTGTTTTCCATTAGTCTATGTAAAAGCAGATTTTCTGCGTTCTATATTTATATAGTTTTCTTTGTCTGTGAGGCAAGTATACAGCGTTTCGGTTCATTTTTTTCACGCGCTTATGTTCACAAAATCAAAGTTTTGTCTTTACACACATATAATGCAGTGAGCGGCACTACTATTCAGCATGAACACCTAAACATAAGCATTTTTCTAGGTTAACCTTAGAGCAAGTGGCCATGTAAAGTTGAATGTTCCATATTTGAGGCGAGTCAAAATATTAACATTGATTATCAATTATCCCCCAGTAAACTAAGGGATGTCTTGAAACATAATGCAACATAATGCTGTAAGAATGGGGCTAAACTGTCAACTTTGTTTAGGAAATGTGCTCGATAAAATAAAAAATAAAAAACAACCATGAACAGAGATCACTAAAAAACACGGCGCAGAAAATCAGAACATTTCCATACGCGCACACATTGATGAGGACTCACAGGATCGGGACTGAACAGCTGTGTGGCCATGTACAGTAGGAAAGCCACTTGTTAGTGAGACTCATCAGAAAAAGCCTTGAATTTGCATAAATGTTAGACTTTGAAACAATGGAGAAAAGGTCATATGGTCTTATAAAAGGTCACGTGTTCATGTGCTCAGTTTGACCTTGTTCCAGAGCGACGGGTGGCACATGAAGTCATTACCCATCATGCATAGTGGCCGGCCACTGAACAAACCTCTGGAGGCAGCGTCCAGGACTCGAAGTGTAAAAGTGTGGGAGCATGAAGAACCATTTTCATACAGGAACTGGACACCACATTGTGGACCTTAATTAAACTAAATATTTGTGTGTGTGTGTGTGTGTGTGTGTGTGTGTGTGTGTGTGTGTGTGTGTGTGTGTGGGAGAGACTTTTATTTATTTATTGATGTACAACCAGGCAGTGTACAGTAGTTCTAGCCTAAACTAGATTATTAAATACATACTTATTACTATACAATAAATTTTTGTCCATTGTAAAAAAAAAATAATAATAAAAAATAAAAATAAAAAGTTATTTCTTAACTAGATGAGTCAAGGAACCCCAGAAATGAACCATATTGGCTTATTGAGTTGAAAAATTTTATTTAATTTTTTATTATGCAAATAAATAAGGTAAACATAATGTTACCCTATTATATTTATTTATTTATTTTTATTAATTTAATTTGTAAATTCTAAATAATAATAATAATAATAATAATAATAATAATAATAATAATTCTATCTACCCATAGTTTTTAAAATATTAAAAGAAAAGGTATGAAAGTGACTGTCTTTTGGACAGTACAGTATTTCCTCACATCTGACCTGTAAGAATCCCATGAGCCACTTTCTCGCTCCACTCTGGAAGCACAGTCTCCTCCTCCTCGGCAGGGGGCGCCACCTCGCTCACCGCTGGCTCCAGGTGCACCTTCTGCGGCAGGTTAATGGCGTCTGCACCTTCACCGGACGGCTTGGACACACACGAGGGTATGAAGCAGTTAAAACAGGACATCATGCACATTCCAGAAGCACGCTAGTCTAATCACTAAAAGCAAGCGATTGTGAAACACTGCTCTGGGGAAAGATGATCCCTGAACTCTGTACAACTTTGCAATTATAATTTCCTCCTGCTGTCTTTTCATCAGACAGCTGTTTGGGTGTTTTGTGTTGATCTGATGACAATGCTTTGTGCAGTCAGTCAGCAGATGTTGGCCTCCACACAAGGCACCGTTATCTCCAAAAACAAAGCCAGGGCTTGTACCAGCACCCACCTTTAAGAAGGACAGTGATGCTCTGCACCAAGCCCTGCGACGCCGTCGGGCGAATAGATAGAAACGGGTTACAATGTGATGCTTAAACAGGAATGTGTGGCATCAGGTACAGTAGGAAGGAAACGAATGACGTTATTATCAGACGCATACTGTACATCAGCATGTTCGAGAAATCAGGGTCAAAACGAGTGAACTCTGGCTTTCTTCTCTTATTTTCAGGTCAGACAGATGACTCGAGGGAAAAGAAACCCAGTATTCATGCCAAGGTATAAATTCGTATTCTCCACCCGACTGTTGCCTAGGAATGTCTAGCAGGGAGTTTATAAGCACCAACTCTACCGGTCAGTGCCTTCAATCTCGAGCTGGAATATTTTCCCGCTCCACTGTCTCGATATAACAAATCTACAGAAAGTATGGAGTATTGTAAGTACTGAATGAAGTGACAAGTGCCTTCGCTGATGATTAACCCAAGCCTCGGGCCGTGACATGATCCAACCTGACTTAAAAAAAAAAAAAGGGGGTGTGTCGGTATAACATGGTGTGACGTACTATAGTACAGATGACAACAAAAATGCAGTTGAGCGTTGAAGTTAACTCACAACACACGGACAGAACGGTAGTTCTCCAGTTCGTTTGAAATCATTCTAAACACAGATTCCAACTTAACTGTTTACATGGACGCTGATTCGATAAGATGTGTTCACATGCTCAAATTATTTAATCAGGATATCACTTTTTTGATGTGTGCAATTCACGATGAAATGTTTAATCTGGTGGAAATGTGACAGAGTTGTTGTTAGTTTTTCGGCTGCCCCCGTTGACGAGTCGCCCAAGCGCACCAACTGATCCGCTTACAACTTTGGCACAGTTTTTTTTTTTTTTACGCCGGATGAGGCAACAAACCCTCCCATTTTATCCGCGCTTGGAACCGGCACTGCATCCAGTGGCTGGGGTTTGAGCATTGGCTGGGAATCGAACCCGGGCCTTCCGCATGGTGAAATGTAAAGTTAGTGTCTTTTACTGTACCTCTGACACAATGCTATCTAAACATCTCCTTACAGAAAGCGTCACAACATCAAAAATTACAGACATCTTTTTAAAAGCTGTTCTTGTGACATCAACAGTGTTATAAAAGGTTATAAAAAGAGACCACACCCATGCTGTTGTTGTTGTTTTGATTTAGCTAACTTTAGTAACAGCTTTCAGTTATTATCTGCGAGAAGGAGGTACAATTTGCACTTGTATTATGACGCAGTGTTCAGCTAGGACACACTGAATCTTTTATACCTTCCCAGCCCTGTTTGCAACACAAAGGCACTTGCCATTCAACAATATTACAACCTTCAACCTGGTACCTGGTTAAATAAATCTCTTAATCTCTCGAATACACCTGAAATCTGTGGAAACAGGAATCAACGTGTTACTGAAGCAGAAACGGTGCATGCTTATTGTCTGGATTATAGTCTTTAAATATAACCTGAACTGTGTTTAAAAATGTGTAATTAAATAAAATGAATATATGCTGCTATGATTTAAAATGAAACACTCAAAAATAAAAAATGTTTATCTTATGAAGTTAACATTAAAAAATGTTTCAAGAAAAAATTTCAAGAAGGTTGTTTAAATCAGACAAGTGTTAATGTTCTAACAGTTTCTTATCATTTTTCCATTCTTAATTCAAACCTCTGTGCTGTATCATTCTCACCAAGTCTTTATTGTACTTTATGCTCTTACACTCTCTCTCTCTCTCTCTCTCTCTCTCTCTCTCGCTGTACTCTGTCTTACGCTACCCTTTCACACTGTGCAAATGATAAATACAACTTGATTCGACTGTTAAGCGCTGATCTGTAAGCGCTGTGAAACCTCACCTGGACTCTCAGGTCCGTCAGTTGGGACAGGACGTCCTGGAAGAGGTCCCGATCCGCCGGGGGAAGTTCAGAGGACAGCACCACACCCACGTAGTAGCCTGAAGCGGGAGCCATCAGGTCAGGGAACATGTAGACTCCTGTGTTACACAGCAGGACTGGAGAGTCGGTGGTCATGAGCGGGTAAAGCCAGTCACACACCTGCAGTCGGCACAAAGCACCCGTCAGGAGAAATATGGACCGGAGTGATCAGTGAGGCGAATATAAAATCACTGCAGAGGTCTGGGACTGGTCTGGGACTACTGGGAAGTAGTTGAAATGTACTTGGTAGTTGGAAATGTAGGAATATGGAACAGCTGACACAAAGCATCCAATCAATCAGTTACAGAAATGGTCAAAATAAATAAATAATTTACACCAGACAATACAAATCACAGGATGTAGTTAGGTTTGTAAACAAACTGAACATAATAATAATAATAATAATAATAATAATAATAATAATACATATTTTACAATTTAAACTGTATACTTTAAAATCTAATTTGTATCTGTTACTATGAAAAAATTAATTCATTAACAATCAAACAAACAAACTTTTAAAAAGATTTTACAATACAAAAAAAAAAAAATCTCTGTAAAGTGTATTGACCTATTGTAACCTATAATAATGTTGACATTGTATTGGAATATTTATTGCAGTTTGGGACAAGTGTTATAAAATAACTGTGCTTATGATTTACTTTTTGAAATACTATGTTTAGCCTATAAGGTTAATATATTTCATGATATTGAGATCAATTTATTCTATTATTTACGTTTATAGTTAAAATCATGGTTACAATACATACAGATAATTACAAAACTTTGTACTGAAAAAGCAGAAGAAAGAAACGTTATTCAACAACATCAGTATGTGAAATCCCCCCCCCCCCCAATTATAATTAAAGGCATGTGGCAAGAAGATTAAAAAAAACAAACAAAAAAAAAAACCTGCATGTCTCCATGTCACAGCATCCATCACATGTCCGTATTAAAGCAAGACGTTGCACTGAGTGTGAAATGACCTGGAGCACAGTCAGTCTTTCCTACTTTTTTTGTCCAGGGGAAAGTTGAGCTGAGAATGCATTCCTCCTGAGGACGCTCGACTCTTCTGGGCTTTAGGACATCAGACAGATCTTTAACCCTAAGCCTGTTCATATTGCAAGTCGTAAATTGTACCAGAGGACTGATGGGGCTGAATGTTAACGGCTACAATAACTACAAACATCACAAACAGCCTGTTTATCAGAATCTATATACATTTTACATACAGTTCACAAAAATTCTGACTTATTTCTAAAAACACGCCTGGCCATTAGTCATATTAATGAATTACTGTTTTAACAAGGACACTTTAGTCACTCGTTCATTTATTTTCTATAAGCACCCAGACAGATCCACAGAGAAGACGTAACACACTACATGTATAGTACATGAAGGACTAACTTGAACTCTGACCTGAGTAAATAAACATAGCGCTAAATAAATGGTTAAACAAACTAAGTTAATAAATACAGTACTGTAAAAAACTAATGATCTCCATCATTTCTTCATATTTTGCTTCCAAGGAGCCAGGCATTCTTGTATTTTATTGAAATCCTGATGAACTATGAACTGTTTTTTTTTTGTGTTTTTTTTTTTCGCCCAGTTCCTGTACCTGTATGTAGGATCAGATGAATGTTTTTTTTTTTTTCGTTTGTTTGTTAAGCCACACAGTGACCAATGAATCATCATGAACCAGGTACGGATGTTGACAGATGATCAGGCTGGTGATGACTGTACTGCTGATGCTGAGTGGTTGGAACAGACGAGAGGGGAAATGAATGTCGCTGCTGAGATTGTTAACATAAACAACCACTTTTTACATTGTTTATTTTGACACTTTGAAGAAATTGAGTAGGTCAAGACTTTTGCACTGTACTGTAGACGCCTAAATAAAAAAACAACCAAGTAAACATATAATGCTAAATATATTGGTAAACAAATTAAATAATGAATAAACAAGTTAATAAACAAATCGCTTAAATAATCAAACAAGTGAATAAGTAAAAAGCACATGGCTAAAATGTATGTAGCTAAGCAAACAACCTAAATCTACATTAGATATCAGTAAATAATGAACATTTAAACAAACATACAAACAGGTAAATATATGGACAATCAAACAAATACATTTTTAAATAATTGTGTAAACAAATAAAAAATATATATGGATGTATAAATTGTTAAAACAAAAACAAGGACAAAATATATTACTAAATAATATTTAAACAAACCAGTAAAGAAATAAAAATGAAAAAACTCAATGGATAAAATAGGTAAACAAACATTTCAAAGCTGAATAAATAGTAAAAAACAAAACAAAAACAAAAAAAACAAGCAAGTAAACAAATGTGTGGTTATATTGAAATTTTAAACAAACAAATGAACAAATAAATAAATCAACAAACAAAGAAGTAATTCTAACTAAACAAACAAATGTAAATTTATAAATATGTAAAATAATCAATAGCTGAAAGGGAAATGAATGCATGGGTAAATAATTATTTAATCAAATCACCATCACTATCAGAAATAAATAAACAGAAAGTAAGTAAATAAAAACATGTATAAATAAAGTGTTAAACAACCAAACTAATACTTTACAAGCATTATTTCTAAAAAATATAAGGCAATATAATAATAATAATAATAATAATAATAATAATAATAATAATAAGTTGGCCACTACAGCAGAGAAAAAGTGAGCCTCTGATATGATGCAACATTAGCTTGAACGAATAAAATAATAGATCAATCAAATAGTGAAAAACCAAGATGATTAGATAGACATAAGCAAGATTCACTAGTTACATCAACTACGTCAGTTATCATACAATGTGTGGAGTTCATAAAAACACATGCAGAACCTAAAGAAACATAATAATCCCCCCGTTGTTCCCCATTTCCTTTCTAACGCATGTTAAGTACTTCAACATCCCCACACGTGTGTCTGTTCTCTCACGCGATGCGCCTCCGGGAACTAAAATCACCAAACTGATTATTTCTTCATGTACGTGTCCCTCTCTGCTAACATTTCAGACATTACACACTCATCCAAACAACTTATTATCATCTTTATCTCCTCCAGCATGACAACACTGCATGATTTTCCCTAACACTGATGTCATTTCCAGGACATCCTGACAGATAAAGAGCAGTGAACACACACACACACACACACACTCACTCATGTGACAGTACAGACAGACGGACAGGGGCAGGACCGATAAAACTAAGCCTGCAATATCTTCCTATGCGGGTTGTGAAAGTGGGGGAAAGAGTGGTGTGGGCGGAGCTAGGTAGGGCTGAATGACTGCAATCCAATAAAGTGCATCAGCTCACGAGTCATTCGAGTATCGCTCAATGAGATAATGCATCTGATATCTAATGTAAATGCCTACGCAACGCTGGTGCAAGACTTTTAGCTATAAAACGCAAGATGTACTGTATAAATAAACACCTTTACCCCTGCCTGAGGGAAATTCTTGGTGAGGTTAGCAACTGATGTTTCAGAGTTTTCATCAATAGGCTCAAAATGTTTCTCACATTTAACCTCTGTTTTGTTTTGCTCCCTGGTTTTTATGTTGGTTTGTCTCTTTAAAATTAATATCCAATTATTTGTCACATTTGTCATATTTGTCAAAAGTCAAACCAAGAGTAGACTTTCAACACTATTAAAAATTTTATCCTAATAAACCCCTATGGGCAAAAAAAAAAAAAAAGAAAGAAAAAAAGAAAGAAAAAATTGAGAGAGAAACATCTGTAAGATGTGTTCCAATACTTTTGCTCATTTGTAGAAATTCGGGCATTCATGTTTGATGTTAATTTATTTGACTGGATTCAATTTATATGAAGTCCTGGGGTAATTTTCTGATCTCAGGGGTAAATACAGTATTGTACATCATCTCAGAAATCTGAGAAAAGTTTTGTTGACAAACTGTAAATACAAATATTTACCTTTTACATTGATATTTATTACTATAATCAGGATTTGTTTTAGTTTTTTCAGTGAGCAACTACTAAGAAGTAAAACTGTTTAATAACTGTTTGTTAATATAACTGTGTTGTAACTGCAGTGCAAGTTAAGACTGCAAATACGATGTTGTTCATTGGCATTATACAAATAAAACTGAACGGAGTTGTAAAGCTGAACAAGATATTTTTTGTTAATTATCATATTTTACATTACTGATTAACCTTTTTGTGGAAGAAGTTTAGCTAGCAAGTGCGTCAATAATTTCTCCCGGCTTAAATCACGTACCTGTAGGAAGGCCGGTGGTCTGGAGGGCATCATCTCCGAAGAGTCGTTGGTGAACTTCACGATACGCAGGTATCCGGGGTAAGAGGGTGCGCTCACATGTCCTTCGGGGGTCACGAAAAAGATCTGCACGCCGTTGGGCAGGAAAAGCAGCTCCTCTCCTTCTTCCCCCAGGATCTGTGGCGAGGTATTAGAGCTGGACGTCTGGCTGTAGAACTCGTCCCCGACTAAAGACAGCTCTCCCGAAGCTGTTCCGTACGAAATACTGACGTGTCCGAGCGCAGCTTGCGGGGAGTATGCGGGTGGCTGGTCGGTTCTTGCGGGTTGGCTGTTGGAGAACAGGACCGTGGGTGGTGGCGGTCTCTTAGGCAGTGCGGGGTACAGGTCATGAGAAGACGCCGCGTTAGAGGGGCCCGGGACGCAAGAGGGAGCAGAGGTATCCGAGCTGTTCTCCAGCACTGTTAATCGGGACATGATGTTGTTTAGAGTCTCCTGCATCTTCTGCTGCATCTGCCGGGCCGAATCCCACTGAGGTCCCACGCACTCGTCTCCGCTCGTAGGCACGCTGAGGGCTCTGAGAAGATACTGCCGTCCCTGTCGGTAAAGCTCCAAAGCTTCAGTCTTGTGTCCTGCTTCATCCTCAGAAAGAGCCCTGTTAATGCACTCGAACGCCCGTTCATAGCCATCTTTGATCACCTGCATCCTGGCTCTGTCGAATGGATCCTGCTTCACTTTCTCCATGCCCTGTGAATATTTTTTTATAATATTTAAAAAGAAATTAATGAATAAAAAAAATACTAATACTACAAAATTATGGGCATAAAGATGTGTTGGATTCCCACAGAATTATTTCACAAAAACTAATCAAAGCTGTTTGACCTTTTAAAACAAAAACAAGCATGGGAAAGATAAAAATCCCCTAAGAAGGTATTTTTGACACTGACTTTTCCAGTGCTGAATTTCGATTTGTTAATCATAGACAGTTTTACTTGTTCCATGCACGTTATAACAAGTGACTATAGCAGGACAGTCGCATTTTAATGCGAGTGCATGTCAGAGCCACTTGTTGCTAATTAAAGAATGGGGAATTTTTTTTTTCAGTTTTTTCATATTCTATTCTATTGGTTCCAGTTTCTTTCTAACTTTTACATGATAATAATAAGAGAATGGAATATTTTGCATATGTCCAATAAAAATAATTTTAAAAAATCTTTTCACATTTATGATACCTTCTCTGATCTTAATTATATTTGTGCACGGCTGTTTACAAAATGATATTTTTACTGCTATAAATAGTAAATAAATAAACAATTCTACACAATAAATAGATTTTTTTTTTTTTACATGAAAGATCCCAATACCCCACTCCCCCCCCCCCCACCCACCCACATACACCTGTGCTCAGTATAAATTCTGTGATCGGTCCCAAAAACCTTGACCTAGACTCCTACAAAATCAGTGTTTATCATATTTTCTTTATAATCTGGATAAACGAGAGCATGAGCATGAGGAAAGTGTCTATGACACAAGGATATGTGCAAGAAAATAATAATTACGTTAACACATGCAAATCCGATAACATCAATAAGATAAAATATTCTATGGCAATCTGGGAACGCCAGTTAGCCTTTAGTCTTTTGACTATGGGAAGAAACCGGAGTACCCAGGGAAAACCCACCAAGCACGAGGGAAACATGCAACAGACCCCAAGGTCGGAATCAAATCCTCGACCCTGAAGGTACGATGTCACAGTGCTATGCAGCTTTACATTATTCACTGATACCGGTATGAGTGCCAATAATAATAATAATAATAATAATTTAATACCAAGAATTTTTTATATATATATTATATCCACTCGTGTGTATGCTTTAAATGTGCTTCCTTGTATATTTGTCATTGTTATTTTTATCAAAGGTGCCAATATATTTGCACTTTATATTATATACACACTGTTATCTATTAGTACACTTTATTATGAGGCACTTATTATGGACTCGTCTTCCACCCGTATTCCGATAGAGCCCCGCCTCCAGCGATATGATTGGCTAAACAATATCGACAACCTGCGCTGTGATTGGCTACTTCCCCGTCTACTATCGCGGAACTAGACGGAAAACAATTGGGTTAAAATTAAGGAGAATGTGTAGCTATTTTCGAGCTAATATTTCTCAGACGTTGTAAAATATCTGGCTAAATAACACATCTACATACAAGTTTACATTTAGCAAGTGATACGAGTGTTAATGGTGCTGCAAAATCATATAAATAACGCCAATATAGAGTCGTGTAAAATGAACTTCAAAATGGAGACATGCTAATAAACTACATTCTATAGAAATGTAGTTAGTTATTATTACTGTGTTAGTGACTCGGCTATTTTTAACGGATATTAGATAATTCAGTTAAGTTTCTTATCCCTGTTCATGGTCTGAAATGTTCCAACAGGTGAACTAATGCTTCAGTTACATAACTCATTACAATGTTACACCTCGCGGTTACTAATACGTCATATAAGATATATTAACACAGAGTTTAGATGAATAACTTACCCCCTGTTGTAAGTTGAGCTGTTGTACAGAGGTGAACCCGGACAGCTCTGTGTTAGTGTATGTGACAGTTTCTGAGTCCAGACTTTGGTGTTGCTGTCTCTTACATCACCGTCGTACACCCATTCGCAAAGCTTCAAACCATCATCCTATGAATCCACGGAGATTCCATGATTTGTAGATCGTACAGTCTGAGCGCTTCCGCCTTACTTCCGCATAGAAAGTTCTGGATTGGCTGATGGCTGATGGCGTGTGACCAATCAGAGAACAGGAGAAAGAACTAAAGGCGCGGGCCCACTAAATAATAATAATGGTAGTTATAAATAATCATGTGATTATTATTATTATTATTATTATTATTAATATTATTACAAGAAATAATTATGATAAAAAATCAAATAAATAAATAAATAAATATTTAAACCGACAATACTTTAAAATATTTAACTGTTAAATAAAAACTAATAATAATGAATAACCTAATTATTAACGACATAATACAAAATACTTCTTCTTCTTCTTCTTCTTCTTCTTATTATTATTATTATTATTATTATTATTATTATTGGTGGTGTTCTTCTTCTTCTTATAATTATTATAAATACATAATTTTAAATACATGTATGTATAATGTATTATAAATACATAATTGAATACATAATTAAATAATCAAATAATACTAATCAATAATAGATAAACTAATTATTATGTAACTAATACTAAATAAAAATTATTATTCTAATTAATTATTACTCCATACACACAGACCTGTACTATGTAGTATAATGTACTATGATTATTATTACTTAATCTGGCAAAAAAAAAAGCAACATATTTAACAAAAGCAGATTATAACATCCAATCTGCTGCAGTAATTCTAACTGCATGGTTAAGCAATGATTCAAATATTTAGTGAAAACTATTTATTTATCAGGTGATAGAATGATTTATACGCAATTTTTGCGTATTATATTTCTTATACGCAATTTTCATGAATCTTTCTGAAAGCTGTACTTAGCCACGTAACCATGACTCGTTAATATATTTGAGGAAGAAGCATGGCTACTCCTATCTATCTTTATAAAGTTTAAAGTTACGCAGTACTGTATGTGGAGGAAGATTGATTGCAAAAAAATTGGACAGGATTTACTTTTATGCTTTTTTACATTTTTATATAGTTTGTTGACAGTCCATGTCACTACAATAAAGAAGAAAAAAAACAGAAGTCTGTTTTACATCAATGTAAAAACATGAGAAACAGGAGGAACACTACATGGGCAGAGCTGTACACACATGTGGCGCAGTACACAGTGTGTCTAATAGAAATGTATAGAAAATAAATGCCAGATTGTGACAACTGGTTTAGCCATTTTGCATTGAATGGCGTATACAATAAACTAATGCTTTGATGTTTGGGGAGTTAAGACAGAGATGCAGTATTACACATTTTAAGAATAAGAAACGGAAAATGTAGGAAACATCAGGCAGTCGTACGTAATCATTTATCATTCATGCATTACCGTAAGGTTTGTCCAAAAGCTTGAGAAACTTCTTTTATGACATGTACAAGTGATTAGGTGATATGAAATGTGTGAATGTAGTTTGGCGAATTTCAGTTCTGATTTGAGAAATACAAAATGCAAAGTAACTTCCTAAGAAAAGCTGTAAATTCCTACAGTAAATCCACTTCCATATGTTACCCAGACACTGCTCATTTAAAAACACTGTAAGCAGTCTGCTTTTTGTCTGTCACTGCAATTTTTTTTTCTCCCTTTAATAAGCATCCAAGGGCAGAAGTCATAAAAACCCAGAATCACCAGTCAAGAAAGCAGAAATAATAAATGGCGTCCACATTTAAAACCAAAAACTCTCTGAAACTGAGCCGCTCGTTAATGAAACCCTAAATCATTCCGCGACACGCTGATATCCAAAAACACATGAAGCTATAAATTAATAAAATGAAGTTGTTTCTCATTCTCAATGCGAGTTACATTTGCGGTGTTCATCATTTCAATATGCCGGTGTCACGGCTGAAAAACGAGGACCTCAGGACGGTCTGATGAGTCTAGCTTTATTTAAAGGAAAACGTTTACATATTAAATGTATTTTAATTTCAATATTTGTAATGAAGTTTCCAATATTTTTTGTTAGGCTCTGTAAGGTGAAGGAGAGAACTTCACAAGGGGGCGCTGTTAATACATAAATAGTTACACTGGTTTAATAGTGGATCAGTTTTTAAGAAGGATATTGATTAGTGTTCAACGTTGTTCAACAAGTAAGACTGTTGTTTGGTGAAGTTCATATATTACCTGAAAACTGAGCGACAACACACTCACTCACTCATTCTCTATACAGCTTTTATTCTGGGGGTCATGGGGGGCCTGGAGCCTATCCTGGGAGACTTAGGGCATGAGGCAGTGTACACTGGACTTGGGAATGCTAATTAGCCTAATCTGCATGCCTCTGGATGGTGGGAGGAAACCCAATAAGCACGGATGAGAAACTCTGCAAACTCTCAGCACACAGACCCCGAGGTGGGACTCAAACCCAGACCCTGGAGGTGCAAGGAAACGAGGTTAACCACTAAGCCACTGTGCCGCCACAAGCAACTCCCTGGATTTAAAAATGACCTCCTATTTTTTTTTTTTTCACTTTACTTTATGCTGCGTTCACTACAAATAGGAACTTGGACATTTTTAACTTCCAGGTTGCAACAACAGCAAACAATTAGCAGCTAACACACAAATATATCTTATAAGCTCAGGGGTAGGTTTCTCGTCCAACCATGCAGAAGGGCTGGGTTCAATGCCCAAATTCCATTCACTCGTCACTAGTCCCAAGCCCGGGGAAAATTGGAAGGTTACGTCAGGAAAGACATTAGATGGTCCTCTATGGCAAACTAAAAGACTAAACAATAGCATAAATATCTTATATTATGATTAATAGTGATGTCTGTGCGCATGGCGTTTGCATGTTCGCTGGGTTTCCTCCGGGGCCACCGGTTTCCTTCCACAGCCCAAAGACATGCATATTTGGCATTCCCAAAATCCCCATAGTGTGTGAATAAGTGTGTAAGTATACAGTATGTTTGTGTGTGTGTGTGTGTGCCCTGTGATGGATTGCCAGTCATCCAGGGTGTACCTCGCCTTGTGCCCTATGTCTCCTGGGATAGGCTCCAGGCCCCTGGACACAGGATGAAGCAAGCGGTATAGACGATGAGTGAGTATTCATTCATGGTGGATTTTTCCTCATGCTCAGCACTTCTATGCGTACGTGTGGTTCAAAAACCAAGCAACAGATGGCGCTGTGGCTATCCGCTATCTGAATGGTTTACAGTTCGTCACACGGTAAACCTCTTAAACTGTTTCAACACCCCCCCCCCCCCCCCCCCCCAGAGCCTCACAGTAAAGCCTGAGTTAATCAGTTCCTAAGAGTCATAACATCCCTGACATGGAGCTAAATATGTCTTGCAAGGTTTGTAACAGAGATTTGTAGATTATTTTAATTATAATTCTCATTATTTTGCGCAGGAATGTTGAATAACCGTGAAAACCGCCTGCAGCCTTATGTGCACCACAAATCTGTCAGTGATGAATGATGAGGATGAAGAGGGAAGAAAAAAAAAAAACCCGCAAAGTCTGCTAAAATGCAGCCATCAATTTGCTAAATCTGCTGCTTTCATGTCTGAACCAGTATTAAAGCTGGATCAGTGAACTCGCAGTGCGTACACTCTCTGACCTCAGCGTTAAAATAATAATGAATTAAAAAACACTTAATGAACATCATCGACTTGGGGACAAGGGTCACTTTAATGTCACTTAAAAAGTTTTTTTTTTTTTTTAGCAAACTCACAAATAATTTGCTTTTATAGGAGAATAATCAACGCCAGATTATGAGTGATTAAAGAGTGTTATTGTTACACATTCTAGACCCTGTACTATGTGCTTGTCTCACCATGTTGTGTATTTTGCATTCTATGTGGTTTTGGGCACTGGTATGCGTTACACCAAGGTTCTGGGGAACTGACTTTTTCATTCCGATGTACGCAAGCTACGTGGGGCGTTCAAGTCAAACCGGGACTTACAGTATGGTGAAATTTCGCATGAATAAATGGGTAAAACTTTTCAACATTTACAGATGAGATGCTAAGCTTCAATAAAATATTTAAATGGTGCGTTCATTTTAAAGAAGGCTGTAGGTCCTGGAGAGGTGGCTCGGTGCTTACTGCAGTCGTTCCCGTCAACATTCGGTCAGCGGGATGTCTAATTCTTGAAAATTTGCGGAAGATTTCTGTGCATCTGTCTGTACACGCAATCATGTTGTGTCAAGGCTGTGGACTAACTGTAATGAGCTCAGGGATGTAGACTCACGGAACCCATTTAGACAATTATGCCAGATGAATGCACAAAGTGACAAACCCTTAGTTTTAATCTACAGTACATATGGGCCAACATCTTTTACATTGAAGTTTCTGTTTAATTTTGAAATGCATTTGGAGAAGAGAGTGGGAGAATGACAAGGAGGCACGGTGGATTAGTGGTTTGCACTGTCGCCTTGCACGTCCACGGTCTGGGTTCGATTCCCACCCTGGGGATCTGTGCGCATGGAGTTTGCATTGTCTCCCTGTGCTTGGTGAGTTTCCTCCGGGTAGTCTGGTTTCCTTCCAAAGACAAGCATATTAGGCTATTTGGCGTTCCCAAATTGCTCATAGTGTGTGAATATGTGGGTGTGTGAGGGTGTGTGTGCCCTACGATGACCTCGTGCCCTAAGCCTCCTGAGATTGGCTCCAGGCCCCCCACGACCCCACGTGTCCTTGATGAGCAAACTGAGGGTGACGGTGGTAAGGAAAAGCCCCCTGAGATGACAATAGGAAGAAACTTTGAGAGAAATCAGAATCAACCTATCCTCATTTTTCTCAGTTCCTGCTTTATGTGTGTGCTGTAACCTGGAAAGTTCTAGCAATATCCAGTAACAGGAAACATGTTTAAGTTAACATAAGGTCCACTTTCACTGATGGAGGCTCGGGGACCGAACCGTTCATGGGAATTTCAGTCGTAAAAAACTATTGAGCAACTGCAGTCGCAAATCATCAGAGAAAAATCGCAAGCATCAGCCGAGGCCAAGACCATGCGAATAGTTATCAAGTAGAATCATTCTTAGTCACACACGTCGCAAGCAGACTACATGGGGCCATCCTCAGCAATGAGCCAGAGACATCAACACAACGAGAACTGAGAACTCGGTGAACTGAGAAGAAGTGGGGCACCAGGACGTGTCAGACAGGTCCAGAGGGCAGAAGAGGTGGGATCACTGACAGCTCAGGAGTTTCCAGGTTCTCCCTGTGCTTGGAGGGTTTCCTCCCACAGTGCAAAGACACTTAGACTAGGTTAATTCTGCCATAGTGTGTGTGTGTGTGAATGTGTGAGTGCTTGTACCCTGTGACAGATTTTCATCATTCCGTATCCTGGCTAGTGCTATGGATATGATCCAGGCCTCCCGCGACTCTGTACAGGATAAGCAGTTTCGAGAATGGAGTTATATATACAGTACAGACCAAAAGTTTGGACACACCTTCTCATTCAAAAAGTTTTCTTTATTGTGTTCTTTATTGTGTTCTTTAGCCCAAACGCGTCTCTTCTGCTTGTTGCCTGTCCTTAGCAGTGGTTTCCTAGCAGATCTTCTACCATGAAGGCCTGATTCACACAGTCTCCTCTTAACAGTTGTTCTAGAGACGTGTCTGCTGCTAGAACTCTGTGCGGCATTGACCTGCTCTCTGATCTGAGCTGCTGTTAACCTGCGATTTCTGAGGCTGGTGACTCGGATGAACTTATCCTCCGCAGCAGAGGCGACTCTCGGTCTTCCTTTCCTGGGCCGGTCCGCATGTGAGCCAGTTTCTTTGTAGCGCTTGATGCTTTTTGTGACTGCACTTGGGGACACTTTCAAAGTTTTCCAAATTTTTCGGACTGACTGACCTTCATTTCTTAAAGTAATGATGGCCACTCGTTTTTCTTTACTTAGCTGCTTTTTTCTTGCCATAATACAAATTCAACCTCTTT
>JAAGKR010010784.1:0-21549 GCA_011419295.1 Clarias macrocephalus | reverse complement strand
GTGTGTGTTAGACGCAATTTTCTTTTGTTAAATTTACCGTGTTTAAGTTATTCTTGAAACTTTAAATCTTTGTTAATGCATGTCAGCAACCTCAAGAACTGGGAACAAGTAAAAGTGAAGTACAAGAACATCTTACAAAATGGTAATTTTTGGCTTAGTTATCTTCATTTTTTTTAAGACACTGGCAAATCAATGTGTTTCGTGGTTTAAAACAGCAACCAAGAAAAGGCGGAATAGAACAAAACAGGTGGTGGACCGGCACCCTCTCCCTATGCCCCAGCAGAAGAGCTAGCCATTGGTTTAAATAGTAACCGACCAATTGTGGAGGGCATCCCTGGAGGTAGCCCCTCCTTAGACCCACAGCCAGGGATCAGCAGCAGCACCACCTTTATTTCTGGTAATTGTATTGGAAAAGTGCTGCAATTATTTCTAACCACCTTAAAGTATAAACAACAAATGTGTGTTAGTCAGTTGAACTGTCTTAAATCATGAGCAAGAATAAATTAATACTGCATTTGTATATGAGTTATGGATGACATATAGTGTAGTTCATGTAATGCTGTTTTGCCACTTATGTGCAGTTCGAAACAACACGCCCACACTTTTACCTGTCCCACAAGTGATGGCTGAAGCATGTGTAGTAAGTCAAGTATTTGTGTTTGGTTTTCATTTTTTCTTTTAAACTATACTGTAGAAAATGAGGTAAGAGTGCACCTTTTTGTAATTACTTTTTGTTTCCATCGCACAGGACAGTGAAGAAACCCTGTCTGACGAGTGTCCGGAGGAATTATCTGTAAGAATGTATGATACAGGCGTATGTGTCTTTATGTGTATGTAATATGACGTTTTTTTTATTATTTGTGCGGAAAGTTGCCGGAGTCCCCACCTCCAGAGAGGTCAGATAGGCCTCCAGAGAGGCCTATAGAAAGTGCTCCAGAAGACTCCATGCCCAGAAGTGAAACTGAGGTGGCCAGTGTTATACTTGTCATTGAATTTTGTTGTGAGAGGCACGTATTGGTGTCCCCCTTTTGTTTTTCTGTTTCTTTTTCATTCGATCTTTGTACTGAAGAAACCTTCAACTTAAAAATTAATACTTGGTACTGATGAAACGGAGAGTGGAAACAAATTGAAGTGGATAATTTAAAAAAACAAAAATTATCACTTGAGATTCAGTTGCTTCAAAAGGAATTTTACAGTAAGTGATGTGACTTTCGCACATAGTACCCTACTATTGTTGACCTTGTATAACACTCACTCTCTCTCTTATTGCAGGCAAAAGATGAAAGATGTGCTTAATTTCAAATAAAACACAGTAGAATATCCATATTTGTGTAGTATTCTTTTATTTCATTTAAGAATTATGTGAAATGGTACAGTATTCCACAATTCTGTCCCGTGCAGCTTTGCCACTAGGTTGATCCAAGTGCACTGGTTGGAGGTCATCAACAGGATGCACCTCCACCACAGGGGTCCTCTCCTTTCTGGTGGTGGCAATGTTGTGTAAGACAGAACATGCAACAGTAATGTCACAAGCAACCCTCAGACCTTTCAGACACTGAAATCTTCCCTTCAGTTGCCCAAAGGTCATTTCAATGCATGCCCTTGTCCTAGTTAGAGCTGCATTGTATCAGGCTTGTGGACCTGGGTTTGGGTCTGGGAATGGAGTCATGAAATACTGCCTGCAGGTTCCTGTCTCCAATTAGAACCCCATCGTAACCACCTGTTTTATGGGAAAAGTAAATTATGTTAGGCCCAGCTTACTGTAAGTATACGTAAAACATTGAGCTTCACATTTTCTATTTTCCTTACCACATTCAAATCTTTGGCACAAATATGACTCTCTGAAAATTCTGGAGTCATGCACTGAACCTGGCCATTTTGCTTCCACGTTTGTAATTTGGCACAAAGAATCACACACCATCTTAGAAATAGGAAAATGCATACTTAGTCAGTCAAATGCATACATTTTTATTCCATTACGTTAAAATATTTCTTATATTAACTTACCTGCACATTAACACTGAAAACCCTTTCGATTCACAAAATCCCCTTCATTGGGACCTGGTGGGGCCTTGATAGGAATATGGGTGCATCTATGGCACCAATCACATTAGGGACACACTTCATACTTATTGGAATGATTATAATTGCATTATTTTCATCAACAATATCTATACCGTACCTGCAATGGCAAAAAAACTTCTGTTTTACAGCCTAGGGTCTTAAGTGGCTTGGAAATACCACAAATAGCCTCAAAAACTGTTTAAGTGCCAAGTAAACTTCGCAAATGGCATGGCAGACAGCACTTTTCACCACGTTCTCCGCGTCTCCAACGGTGTAAAGGAAAGTGGCACTCGCAAAGAACCTCAGGGCAATACACACAGTTTGTGCGGTTGTTAACGCTCGGCTCCGGCGAGTTGACCATTTCACATGGGGGTTTAACAAAGAAATTATATAAAGAAATTATATATCATGCTGCGCCAAAGGATCTTGTCTATTCAGTTGCTTCAAAAGGAATTTTACAGTAAGTGATGTGACTTTCGCACATAGTACCCTACAATACACAAGGAATTCGAAAAACTCTGTGAATAATTCTCACACCTTCGGTAACCGGTTGCTCTCTCATAAACGTACAAGACATGACTGCGACAGATTTGAGAAAATTACCTCCACTTATATAGACGCAATCTGGGAAACAATGTTACACATTATTAGACACACACGGAGATTAACACACAAATGATGACGACACCACACACATGCATACATATACTGTATGAATGTTTAAATACATCCATCCAAATTATATATATGCAAGATACTTTTCTTTTCCCACGTGAGTCAGTCCATGTCAGTCATGCTCTTTAACCAATCAGATGTGACCTCGCCATTTCAATCAATCATAACCCACCAGGAGCGCAGCCTAAATCCTGTTTACATAAAATAAACCTGCTTCCGAGCAGATTTAAGCTTACGGACATGTTGCTATGACAGCAAGTGCGAGATGCGCTTCAAAGAACGAAACAATGCTGGATCAGGACAAATCCACAACAATCAAATCCAGCTAACTGAGTTAGCGATGTACGAAGAATGGACCCCTGAGCTTCAGTTCACTGTGATGGGGACAAAAGGTCTAGGAAGGAAACGGGTTTCGTTATTTTACAAAATCTGAATATATTCAGTAAATTTATGAATTTCACCCAAAAAATCCAAAAAAAAAGTATCAAATCCAATTATGAAGTCCGATTTAATTGGCACCATTAAACATTTTATAGAGATTTTCTTTTCATGCTTATGTTTCTATTTATGTTTGTTTTGCTGGCGAAATACATTTTAGGCAGAGACGTCTGCTCGGTCTTGTTAATTAGTTTTAAACCCCTCAATTCTGTCAATTTCCCCATCAGCGAAACCGGTTTGATAACTTCACACCTATTGTGAATGAAAGGCAAGGAGAGGGATTACAGTAAGTGTCTGCGGTGTTCACCTTAGAGCGTGCTGTCACGTTGTATTCAACGAGTAGACTAAAGCAAAAACGAAATCATGTTTGCTTCAGCATTGGAGACAATATTGTTTTAGGCTAACTTTTATTTAAAATAATACACTTTTGTATTCTTTGTTGTACTTTGTCTTTTTGCACACATGCGCGGGCATCTATAATTTGAACAGAAAATAATAGTGAGCTGGTAGGCACATTATTTTTCATATAACTTAAACAGCTGAATTAAGTTAAATATACACAATAAATTAATAATTGCATTTGCTTTACATTTGAACATGTGTAAATAGCTTTTTATTACTACCATATCATATATTTGTGTCTAATACTGTTTTATTCATATTTTACATTATATGCAGTTTGTAATTTACTTGCAATTGTACTTTTAAAACCTACTTATCTACAGTATAAGCATATTTAACTACTTCAGCATTTAATGAGAAATTTGGTCTGGCTTTTTAGATAAAGTTCTTATTTTATATAATATTACTTAATTATCTTATTATAAATACAATTCTCACTCTCTCTATCCTTGTTGTATAAAATCCTTCAGAGCAAGCATTCGTGTCAGAAGATTCTGCTGAATCTCTTCTCACCTTTCATTCACAATAAGTGTGAATTTATCAAACTGGGGGAACTGTTAGCAAATACTGTAGGGGGGGTTTAGATGAATTAACAAGACAGAACAAACATCTCTAAATTTTATTTCCCCAGAAAAACAAAGATTTATAAAAAATAAAATAAAAATGATTAATGATAGCAATTAAATGTGACTTTATAGTTCTTCATACTGTCACGAATAAGGCGGTATTCTGGCTAGATGTTGCTGTGGGCAAAGAAGGGCAGGCATAGATGCAGAGGGTGGTTTTAAACAAAGTTCTTTTATTCAATCAAACCAAAACATGAACAAAGGAAGTTGGCTTTCTAGCTGGAACATAACACACACGAAAACATTAACCAAATAATAACTTAGACTAACATACAAAACAGACAAGAGGATTAACTAAACACTAAACAGAGATCTAGCCTACTAGCTGTTATGCACACTAGCTACTAATCTGGATGGTAGCTAATCAGACTAGTTGCTAACAGGCTAGTAGTCAAAGGTCTAAGGGATGAACAGACTGGGTACACAGCAGACTAGGTAGGGGACAGACTAAGAACTAATCAGGTTAGTGGCTAAGCAGGTTAGTAACTAAACAGACTAAGAGCTAGGCAGGTTAGTATCATGTTAGTCACAAGACAGACTAACTAAACATTCTACAGTGGTACTTACACAAGGGAAAATCAAACAGACTAAGATACAAACTAACAACCCATTTAAC
The DNA here is from genome assembly GCA_011419295.1 of Clarias macrocephalus. Taxonomy (NCBI): domain Eukaryota; kingdom Metazoa; phylum Chordata; class Actinopteri; order Siluriformes; family Clariidae; genus Clarias; species Clarias macrocephalus. Next base: position 16,728 of record JAAGKR010010784.1, on the reverse strand, counting down.
AAAGACAGCTCCATAAAACACATGCCAACTTAAAACAAACACAAACTAAAAAAAAAAAAAAACCTAAAAAAAAGCCCATATGACAATAATAATGCTGGACCCAAGTTCCCCGAACAAACAGCTATTTATAGATTGTCTAATGAGCTACCTCAGTTCAGGTGAGCACTCTCATCACCTGACCAAGGTGCCTTCTGGGAAACGGAGTCTACAAACATAAACTACAAAACTAAACACAGTGCCCTCCAGTGGTGAACCCTCACAGATACTTTTCTTTTCATTTGCTGTATGGACAGTTGTATAGGAAATAGACTCAACATCTCAGAGCCCAAACCTAATTAAAAAAAAAATTTTAAATAGCAAATATTGTAAGTAAACAACAGTAGCACACGTTTAGAAAAAAAATATTTAGACTATAAAAAGAATTCGGCATCTATTTTAGGTGTGCCACTAGCACTGTTCTTATATTGCTCTTTGTCATGGTAAATCGTTCAGTGACAACCTCATAAATTTCCATGTACTGTAAAACAGCTATATCTGTATGAATAAACCGAGATGCGTGTTTCTTAGCCCCACCCTTGTTAAACTGGCAAATTCAGGGAAAGGCTCCCACGCGAGAGGTTGGTTGTGGACCACTGAGCTTCTATGGATTTTAAAATTGACATTGTTACTGTTTTTTAATCCCTGCAATGGAAGAGTCTGAGAATTTATTTACCATTACCTGTGTTTTATTGTTTTAATCACTCTATACACAACCTATGAATTCATTATGCTATTTTACAAATGGAATATTTTTGTTACACTCTAAAAACTGCTGCGTTAAATGTTAAAGTGCTGGGTAATTTTATCTATTTATTATTATTTAGTAAATGAAATTAATCCGCTGTTTTTATCTGCAGAGATAGTTAGCCAGCAGTAGTTTTCAGAAATTTGTTTGAAGGTGTGGCTGCGCTGGACGGGTACACAAGCTCAGAGCACCTGGGCATCGTGTGGAAAACAAATCTCAGAAAACGTTGTGTTTTGAAACCAGCGAAAATTGCAGCGCTTCTAAATAAAATGTACTACACCTGTCCATAAATAAAAATTATTATTTAGGCCTATACACAAAATATATATTTCACTTAAATATTACATATTAAAACAAAGAAGATGTGCTGAGCTTCAGTTCATTATGATGCAAACAAAAAGTCTAGGGATGAAATGGAGACATTTATTTTTCCATTTTTTGCATAGAGTTTAATCATGTAGGACTTTTAGTATTCATAGCAAAAGCAACCCAACAGTGTGATTAAAGTACCCGAAATAACCCAGAATTTTGACCCAGCATAAACAACCCAAAGATGTGTTTACAGAAACAAAGCATTAGTGTATAACTACTACTTATAATAATGATTGGAGAAAGCGCAATCAAAGCCCAGGGATTCTGCATCTGCATCTGTCGCTTTGTATTCAGCGAGTAGCATATATGTTTGTTGCATTTCTGGTAGAGTATGTCTGCAGTTTTATAGATACATCTGCTCATATCTGCACATGCGTTTTTCAAAAAGCGCGCATGCGCAACTCACTTTCACTTTGCAAAAGGCAGTGTTTATTGTTTAGTGTATAATAAGTGCATATACTGTACACAATAAAACAATATTGTATCTTATCATACACTTTTATATTCTTTGTTGTACTTCATCTTTTTGCACACATGCGCGGATGCGTAATAATAATAATAATAATAATAATAATAATAATAATAAATTCACAGCACTACTACTGCTACTACTACTAATAATAATAATAATACTCGATTGAGAAAGCGCAGTTATAGAAGTTTCATCAGTGAAGGAGAGAAGAAAATGAAGAATAAATACATATCAGTATTTACAGTTTGAGCTCGTCACGTTTACATACTGTGTTGCTTGTGCCTAAGAGAGATAACACATTTTCAACTTCAGTAGACACACAATACTTCAGATTGAAACACGTCTGCCCCCTACAGGTAATGAACATTATTTTCACAAAACATGCATTCTTAATGGCCAGATGTGTATATACCGTGCCCATCGTGATCAGTCATCTCCAAAGCTAGACCAGTTTTCATGTCAGCTGCATGCATGCATTCAGTCAGATGAAAGATTACTGGATTACTTACTGGTACCAGAGGGTGAGCCAGCCTGGCTTGTTCTTCTTGATCTGAAAGTTCAAAGAATAGTTGAACTTGCTTTCTCCCCTGTTCATAACAAAGAAACAATTGCCCACTTGAACAGCAAAACTGTAGAGCACAGACAGAGATTTGTTTAACATTTTCCAGGACAACTGCTACCAAAACATCATTATGTGGAGCATTATCCATAAATGATCCAGTTTTTTAGACCTCTTGTTGGGCAGTAGACCATGAGGTTTGAAGCAAAACATGGTTTCTTTACAAAACCTCGCCACACAAACTGTTTTAAAAACATAATTTTCACACTGGCTGCCAAACACCAGCAAATGATTGCGTATCAGATCCATTCCTGTAGCATTAAGAAGTCCACACTTGCAGTTATAAGTGTCTCTACACTTCCTGTAGATGTTTTGAACAAGAAAATAGTAGCAGGTTTAAAACTGAAATATCAAGGAATTAAAGTTCATCTTACAAAAATGTGACAAACTGGGGCTCAATTATAGAACTGGTATACTGATTTCATTTGGGTCAGCTGGTGGCCTCCCAGAGTTCTCTGAAATTCTTCCAATCTGTATTGTCAAGAGCAGTTTGATTTTGTCGTGAAGGTACTGTGTGCATGGTATCAATAACATTTTATAACATTTATAGGTACCTTGGACCTGAACAATAATCATAATTCAAATGCACTCTACAAAAAAAGGGCAGAGCAGGCTGTACCTGCTGTGGAGTCTCAGGTCTTTTGGAGTGCAGGGCCCATTCCTGAACTCCTGAAGTCCTTTTATGACTCTGTGGTGGCATCAGCTATCTTTTATGGTGTGGTCTGCTGGGGCAGCAGCATCTCTGCTGGGGACAGAAGAAGACTGAACAGGCTGATCCAGAGGGCCAGCTCTGTTCTAGGATGCCCTCTGGACCCAGTGGAGGTGATGAGTGACAGGAGAATGGTGGCTAAGCTGTCATTCCTGTTGCATAACATCTCCCACCCCTTGCAGGAGTATTCTGACAGCACTGAGCAGCTCCTTCAGTGGATATGATATGGGATATTCCGTAAGTCTGGCTCTTTGCGCTTCCGCATTCCTGCACGAGTCTTTCTTTCCAACTACTGTCAGACTGTACAACTCAGACTCTGACCACACACGCACAAGCAAACGCACAAATGAACAAACACACACATCAAATACACCATGGTAGTTATGTGCAATATCACGATGGAACATGTTCAATTCTCTAGTTATGTGCAATATCCATCGTTATGTGCAATACTCTGGTGGAAAGTGCAATTTTCTTTTGTCTTGGGGGAACCACCATAACTGGGCAAAGTGCAATTTAAACAAAGTGCAATTTAAAACATTTTAAAATATTATTGTAAATGCCGGTCACTCACTATGCATCTGTATGTATACATATACTCATTGTGTACAGACATATCACTGAGTCAAATTTGCTTACTTATAGTCTAAAAATATATTTATGTAAATATTTTACTACACAGATGTTCATATTCTATTCATATCCAGATTGTATAGTGTACATTTTATATTGTTAGTATTTTTTTCTATGTCATTTTATTTCTGTTGTTTCTTAATCTTTAACTTTGTACTGTCCACTTGCTGCCATGGTAAAACAAAATTTTCCACTTTTGGGAATAATAAAGGTTTATCTTATCTTATCTTAACAGCTACAGTAACTGATTATAAAAACAGATAATTGATGCTGATCCACTGTATGATTATATGGTAGGAGGAAGACATATGGTGACCCTGAAGAGGAACATCCTCATTTAAGGTAATGTATGAAATGTTTTTTATTGAAAATAAGTTACAGTGCAAAAAATTACTGGTTCATGTCATGTTCTGCTTCATTTTAGAAAAGAAGAGAAAAATGTCGAGTCCCGTCATTCTGAGAATTTTTTTTGGTGGGGATGACGATGCAAGAAAGCTTACAATTAGGACTGAAATCCCAAAGTCTGTGGATGATCTTGTCCATGAAATAATGTCTGTTTTTGGGGTTAAGCTAAAGTTCAGGTTCCAGTACGAAGATAAGGACTTTGGAATGAATACATGAAACTCATGTCAACTAGTGAAATTGAACAGAGGGATACCCTCAAGGTGATTTTTCTATCTGATCTCTGTAACTCCTGCATTCAAGAGACTGCACCTGATGCATCTTCCTCCTCCAGAATTCCTGTTCCTTCACCCAGTTCAACTTGTGGCTCTGGATCGGACATTCTTGAAGGCATGGCTGAGGAGATTTTTAGATATGCAGCATACCTCACTGATAGTCAGCTTGATCAGGCAGATAAAGCCCTGATAAATACCCACCCGTGACTGAAGGAAAAAGGAAAGAATGGCTATCTTAACTGAAGTGAAAAAGAAAAATAATGAGGCATTCATTAAGGAAAAACTTGCACTTAACCTTCTCCTATAAGCGGCAAGAGGTGGTTGATGACATGCCAATGGTCTCCGATTTACAAAGCAGGTGGCCTGCACTGTTCACAGTAAATGAGGTATGTGTTATTGATATTTACATAAGAAATGTTTTGTTTGTTTCAATAAATTCCTCCACACCATGCCTATATGTCGTTATATCCATTTTCCTTTCTTCTCTTCGATAAATGCAGAATATATGCGGTTTACAGTGCTGAGAGAGTGCTGTGCGGAAATGCAGAAGCCGGCGTGAGACCTCTGTGTGCAGCGTGACCCTGGGAGGAATGCTGAAGCACCGTGAGCCGGCAAGAGAGCTTTGTGTGCAGCACGACTCATGCAGGAATGCGAAGGCGCGAGGAGCCGGTGACAGAGTGATCCTCGCAATGAAGCCGGCGAGCGCACGGAGAAGTTGCACCGGCTGGTGGCTGGTTTCGCAAAGCTTATTCGTGGTCGAAGGCGAGCAAGGTTCAGAGCCGGAAAGACAATAGAGAGTCCGTGATCCGCGTGCGTAGTGGTCAAACAAATCCGATGGTCGATAATACAACGTCCGTGAGCATGGGAATCCAAAACATGATCCAAGAGCGAGATCGGGGAAAAACAAAGAGTGGTTGGTCTCAAGAAAGTAAGGCATAGAAAAACGCTGGAAAATTGGGCTATAGAAGACACTCAATAATCTGGTGACTTGGTTTTGTCAGTGTGTGGTTTAATTAGTTAAGGGAGATGATTAGTGGTGGCGCACAGGTGTATGGAGAGCGGAAAGTGATGCGGTGAGATATAAGGGGCAGTTGGGAACGTGGAACAGGAATGCTTATTTAATCATGGCAGGGCTGTGGCTTGGTGTGTCCTGACAGTGTCCAGCGGAAGTGCATGAAGATGAAAAATGTGGTTGATAAGAAGCTCAGCAGTTTTTTTGGCAGACGGAAGTTTGGGTAGAGGAATGAAATGGGCTGATTTGGAGAACCCGTCTACAACGGTTAAGATGCAGGTGTTATTGTTAGATGGTGTTAGTCCAGTGACAAAATCAATAGAAATGTGAGACCAGGAATGAAGGGGAATGGGGAGGGGTCTTAGGAAACCCTCAGGGGGGGCAGCTAGTCGTCTTGTTCCTTGAACAAACGTTGCAAGCAGCTACGAACTCCTTAACGTCTTCCTTCATGGTGGACCACCAGAACTGTTTCTGAAGGAGTGAAAGTGTGCGTGTTACCCCAGGGTGACAAGCCAATCTAGAGCAATTGGCCCAGTCAAGAAATTGGGGTCTCACTGATGCAGGAACGAAGAGCATCCTGGGGGGAACATTACTTGGGCCTGGTTCCTGTTTGAGGGACTGCTGGACCAGGTTTTCCACCTCCAGCCGTTGAGTTGCCACAAGGCATGGAGGGGGGAGAATGGTTTCCATCATGGGAGTGGCCTTGGAGGTGGAGAATTACCTGGAGAAGGTGTCGGATTTGACATTACTCAGAGCCTGGCTGGTATGGTAGTGTGAAATGAAAGTGGGCGAAGAAAAGTAACCACCGCGCCTGGTGGGAATTAAGTCTTTTGGCTGTCCGTAAATACTCAAGATTCTTGTGGTCTGTCCATACAAGAAAAGGGTGTTCTCCTCCCTCCAGCCAGTGCCTCCATTCCTCAAGGGCCAGTTTGACATCCAAGACTTCCTGGTCCCCAATGTCATAGTTTTGTTTAGGTGGTGTGAGTTGGCAGGAGAAGAAGGAGCAAGGGTTAAGCTTATTGTCCCTAGACGATCTTTGCAAAAGGATGGGTCTTACACCAGTCTCAGAAGCCTCCACTTCTATGACAAAGGGGGATCGGGGAAGGTGAGAACGGGTGCTGTGGTAAATCGATGATCTCCTCGAAGGCATTGTTTGCCAGGTGGTTCAAACGAAACAGGGTCTTGGTCAAAGTGAGTGCTGTGAGTGGGGTAACCACCATGGTGTAATTCTTGATGAATCGGCGATACAATTTGGGAAATCCCATGAAGCGTTGGAGTTTGCATCTGGATGATGGCTGTGGCCAGTCAGTGACTGCCTTTATCTTGGTGGGGTCCATTTGGATGCTGGATGGTGAGATAACGTAACCTAGGAAGGAGGTGGAAGTGCAGTGAAATTCGCATTTTTCTGCCTTGACATACAGTTTGTTGTCCAGCAGACGTTTCAAGACTTGGCGAACGTGGGGCTTGTGTTCCCTTTCAGAGCGTGAGAAGATGTCATCAAGGTATGCAAACACGAAGACGCTGAGAAAGTCTCTGAGACATCGTTAATTAGCGCCTGGAAGCCTGCTGGGGCATTGGTAAGGCCAAACGGGACAACCAGGTACTCATAATGGCCAGTCGGGGTATTGAAGGCGGTTATTCCGACCAGATGATGGGCGTTTCTTAGGTCAAGTTTGGTAAACATGTGGGCATCCTGGAGTATTTCAAAGACAGATGACATTAGTGGAAGTTTAGTCCCCTGTAGTCAATGCAGGGTCTGAGGAACTTGTCTTTTATCTCCACAAAAAAGAATCCTGCCCTAAGAATCCTGGGCTATGGAAGGCACTCAATAATCTGGCGACGTGGTGGTGTCAGTGTGTGGTTTAAATAGGTAAGGGAGATGATTAGTGATAGCGCACAGGTGTGTGGAGAGCGGAAAGTGAAGCAGTGAGATATAAGGGGGAGTTGGGAACGTGGACCAGGAGTGCTCATGTAATCATGGCAAGGCTGTGACTTGGCGGATCATGACACATTTCTTTTAATAGTTCTTAAAAGAAACTACAATCAGTTTTATTATTATGCCATTTCTGATAATGTCTAATTTTGTCCAGTTTTTTAGTATGATTTCATGACACCTCAATGAGGACATGACAACAGTCATCAAAGAATTCCAGGTTTGTATTTGTCATTTTTAAGGACCTAAACATACAGCCAGTATTTTGATAATATTTCAGTAAAATAAATAATAACAATAAATAAATAAATAAATGTTATATATATAGTGTGTGTGTGTGTGTGTGTGTGTGTGTGTGTGTGTGTGTGTGTGTGTGTGTGTGTGTGTGTGGACTTAGGACCGCAACCCTGAAGAAGGTGAAAGAGGATTTCTGAGACCACTCTGGGGATTTTTATGATTCGCAAAGAAGGTGCTGGTGCTGAGGATGTGCTATATGATGTTGGAGTTGTGGTAAAGGGTATATAGCTGCTGCAGAACTTGAAGAGCATTACCTTTGCATTAGTCGTGCTTTTCGGACTGATCTACACTCTTGACTTTAGCTACCCTCAAAGTCTCAGGTTAACATTTGAATTCTTCCAGAAGGTACTGATGAATTTAGATGGCAGCAAGCTTTCCCCAAAGGTTCAAGCACTTAAAATCGAAATGTTTCAGTCAATAGGACATTCACTGCTTGCCTAGATGTTTCCAACAACTGGCGGGACATTGAAAATGTTTATACTTTTAGACAAGGATGGCCTAAATAATACATTTCAACTAGCAGCTAACTCCAGCAGAGAGACTGCACTTTCCTGCTTAATGTTGCTCTGATATTTTCGATACAAGAAATGTTACCAATTGCTATTGAGTCCAGGAAGTCAAGTCGTTTGTTTTCCAGTAGCACTGAAACTGCCATAGTTATGTCTCCAGTTCTTGGCCTAAGGTTTTTAGGTATTTACCTCATTTTTCATGTTCTGCAAAAATTCAGCTTCAGATAGCTGACACAGAGTTAAACAAAAGTGAAATGCTGCTTATTCCACCGCTCAAACAATCTTATATGTATTAAAAATGTTGACAACTTGATATATTTAAAGTCAAATATATCATTCTTTTATTTTTATTTATGTTTAATTGTTCTAACAAATATTTAGGAAGAGAAGGGGCTTACATTTACATTTGTGGTTTGTTGAGAAATCATTTACTATACTACAGTATGCAATGATATAACAGTGTTACCTTGAATGTGTGTTTTTGAAGTATGGTTTCTTGTTCATTCCTGTTACTTGTAGGCACATGTTTAAAACTAAAAAGTCAAACATCAGTCATAACCACTGGAAGGTCTAGTTAAGGAGGATGCATGAAACTGCAGGATGCATTATGTCTTGTTTTCATGCATATTATTATTATTATTATTATTATTATTATTGTTGTTGTTGTTGTTGTTGTTGTTGTTGTTTGTTTTGTCAGACAGGATGCTGCTTTTGACTCATGGAGCAATTACAATGCAATAAATGTTTTATATAAAGTAAGTAACAATAAACTATTGAAAATTTGTAAGTTTATGTATTATGCATATTATGTATGCTGAAATCACAGTTCATCAGTTATTATAGCATTTATTTAATTCATTCACATCAACTGAACATTATGGGAGCTTAAAGAAATTATATGCTTTGTGTTGGATTTATGTGATTCAACTGGATGGAAAATTTACATCACTATTTGAATTGCATAAGTTTTAACTTTTGGGGTTAAATATTTAACCAAAATGTAATTATTTTGTACCAAAATTCAGCCCTGAACCTGTGCCAAGTCCTGGCCCTTCTCCTATATTAACCCCATGTCCATGCAACTGATTGCCAGCCATTTGTTCTATTATTTAACAATTCAATTTGTCTGCAGATTGAAACAATGAGAAAAGTGTTGTTTTAAACACTTACAAATATTTTTGGTCATGAGAAACATTAAAAGCAACATAAAACCCACAAAAACAGCATCAGCGTTCTTTCCCAATTTCACCTCAGTAGTTTCACCTGACCAGTAATTTATGCTAACACAATAGCAGTAATTGAATGTAAATGTCTTTTTCTAGCTTCAACATTTTCCAAAAATCCACTTATCACATAGTTCACTCACAGCAGCTGCTATGTTTGTGAAGCTGGTAGTTCTATTTCACCGATCATGTGATAGAAAGAAGTTGTGTGATTCAAGATGTGTCCATTTGGAAATCTTTCATCAGGCTAAGATTCAAGTGACAATAAATATTTTTAAAGTGTTTCATACATTTTAGCAGCAAATGTAGCTTTAGTAGATATAAAAATAAAGGCATTCAATTATTTATGGAACATGACTCAAAAGAGCACATATACAATACACTAGATAAAATATTTTTTTTATATTTATTGTAAAGAGGCAAAAACAATGCATGAGAGAGTGTGATGAAGACAGGTGGAGAGAATAGAGGCATTCACCGTGCTCACAGTGCTCAGGAGTAATGGCTGGAGGCAGATGGAGCTGTAGGAAGAAAGCAAAGGCAAGTGAATTAACAGAGAAGCACACTGGAACAGAATGAGAGGATTGGCAGAATAGAAACTTCAAAATCTCAGAAAAATAACTGATGACTAACAGGCAGAACTCGCGAGCTGCTTGGGGCTCTGTCACTGCTCTTCTGCAGCTCTTCAATCCATCCACATGTTCTGTGTTTACAATCGCAATTTATTTTTAAAATGTCAAAACATTTTGCAAATAAAGGGGTATGTATTTAAATACAATTGCTGAATCTGATTTGAATTTTTAATATGTATTCTTTTTTACATTTTAAATGTCTTTTTTACACAACCTAACGTAAGATTTACATTAACCTCTCGCGCGATATCACATTAACACGATTGACGTGAAGCTTGTTAGTAGCCTGTCAATCATCATGACAGGGTCTGGGAAGCATACAGCTAAGCGCAAATATGAAGATGAGCACAGAATATTTTTATCTGAATGAGAGGATTTTTTTTTATTTAAGAAATGTAAAGCCATTCCGCTTTATGTGCCAGACTTCATTGTCGCATTTTAAAGCTTCAAATCTTGAGCGCCATTTCACTTCCCTCCATTTTACCGTAGCCCAGGAATTTTCACTGAAGCAAGTGAACTCAAAGCATCGCTCTGTTCTTACTGACACACATGTAAAAGATTTACTACGAGTAGCCACAGCTGAATACAAGCCAGACAAAGATTGTGGAAACCAAGGACTGTCAGGTGTCCTGCTAAGTCAAATAAAAGGAGGTAAGCTGATTTAAATCTATAAAAACTATTGTGTTATGTAATCAGATGCAAGTTGTGATACTGTTGTTTGAACACCTGTTGTGTGACTCATTGCAGTGATAAAGTTTTTTTGGATCATTATGGCAAACAGGCTTGCCACCCCTGGTCTAGAGGTATAAAAATGTTAAAAATGCAACAAAAAAAAAATGCAAAGTACTGTATTCATACCCCTAAAACTTTTCCACATTTTGCACATAACAACCACAAACATAGGCATTTGGTTTTACTGGATTTTAGTTAGGGATATCAGAGTAAAGATCTTTTAAGTTTTAAACCATTTATCATTTTCCATCCACTTCACAACTATGTGCCACTTTGGAAATCACATAGAATTCCAATTAAATGAATACTTGTGCAAGGCACAACACACACACACACGCACGCACGCACGCACGCACGCACGCACGCGCGCACGCGCACACACACGCACACACACGCACACACAGAGATAGCCATCAAAATATAAAATAAAATTATATTTACAAATATATAATATATAAAATATATTTAAAAAGTACCCATCAAAATATACCCCAACTTAACTAAGCAAATAATGAATGGAGCAATCAATATGCTTCAGCTGGCAACACGTTATTTAAGCCTAACTTATGCAGTTAGTGGCTTTGCATTTGTTAACCAACAATGTCAGAAGAAGCTGTGGCCAAGATTGTTTTTTTTTCTACAGATTGTACACAATCCGTGATCTGTACAGATCTGTCTCCATACTGCTACACATACGTACTGTATGTGATCTGTAGATTAATTATAAAGTTAAAATATAGGTGCAAGCAACGATGAGCTGGTCCAAGCACCCTGTGCCATCGCCACCCGGGCACACCAGAAAGACAGTGGGAACCTGCATTTACCATTACCATTACGACAAAAATTTTGAAATGGGGAGAATTTTATGTTTAGACTTCCAAAAAGATCTGGTGCTGGAAAAAAAAAAAGCATCACACTATGATGTCACTTAATGTGATGTCACTGATCGTGATGTCACTCAATATGATGTCCCACAGAAAGTTATTAACCACTGTTCAGCATAGGTTTGAGCCATCATCATGACAGACCCATTAAAGATATAAAAAAAATCCCTCTATAATTTTGGTCCCCAATCTCTTGAGATTTCATAAGCCCGGTTTGGTGGCAATCACATAAAATACATCAAATTCCTTTCGGTGCGTTTTGGCAAAAAAACATAAAATAACTGACTTCCTGTTGAGTTGAGCCCATGACATGCAATATGAAAGTTGTTCAACTCAATGAGCTCTAAATGTCTACTGGGATTTGTGTGCATACGTGCAAGTGTGTATAAGCTATCCAGCAAATGACCTTCACCATGATGGCTGTAAAGCCCAGGCTTTTACTGCACATAGCATACTTTACAAAGAACTGCTGTTGAGATGTTGCCACCTGCTTCTGTGTGTTCTGTCCATGGGCAGGACCTGTTATATTGGTGGAGAATGCAGACACGTGGAACCAAACCGGGCCCACAGCGGTCCCTCCGAGGAATACTTGGGACACTTTCTCGAGACAAGCATCCAGCAACAGGCACTTTTGGAACAGCTCTCAAGGTTTGCAGGTTTGCAAGGTTTGCAGGTGATGGCAGCTGAGCTTTCACGCCTTCAACACAGAGCAGCACAAGAGGTGCCTCTTCCTGAACCATGATGTGATGTGCGACACCTGCTAGTTAATCTCATTTAACATGATGACATTGAAGCATACTTGTGCACGCTCAAGAAAACTGCAGAGCAGGAAGGTTGGCCGCACCACGAGTAAAGTGGCATATTGATTCCGCTGCTATCAGGTGAGTCACAGTGTGCCTATTTTTCATTGTCCAAAGATGAAGAAGCTGAAAACTATGAGTAGTGGAAAACCGTGATCTTGGCCCATTGTGGGCTTTCAAGTGCTCAAGCCACTAAAGAATTTCACAGTTAGGTCTATGATGCTCATGTTGCTCCATGAGCAGAGCTCGACAAGTTAAGTCAACTCAAAGTCAGAAAGTCTTTCCCTATTCAAGGTGGCAGAGCGTGCTTACCACAAGCAGAAAACAGTGGGCATGAGACAGTTGGTGAATATTTAAGATAAGATGAGTGTGCTGGAATGCGCACTAAACACTTTTTTTTAACTGGAACAAGGGAAAAGGTGAGCGAATGACAAGGTGAGAATCTACTCCACATTACGCAAAGAACCAGCTCACCCCACTATTCATATGATGAGCCAATGCCATCAGACCCAGAAAAGCCGCTGGAGCGAGGGTTTCTTGCTAGTTTTAAGTTCACTGAGAATCCCATGCTGCCTCCCACACACTGGGTGAAGATTAACAGGGCTCCACTCCCAGCACTGCTCGACACTGCTTGGTAAATATTAACCTGCATAATCCCGAGCTACCTGTGCATGTACTTATAGGTCGTGAATGTCCTGGGTTATGGACTGAGCGAGCTGACGTCGCGCCAAAGAAACGGAAGACGTGGTGTGATAGCTGAAGGAAAGCTGCTGCAATGCGGCATGGCTGGTACAACTGCCTACAGACAGCAGTGATGCAGAAACTGAAGGTGCAGTTAATGATCCCTCTAATCACTCTATTTCCCTGTCTCAGTGGGTGAGAAAGGATGACAACTTCGCACAGCTTGTCCAAGGTATGCCATTTATGTCAAAACTCATGTGATGTGAGCAGATTAAGCAGATCCACACATCAGTATAAAATCGTCTAACGGCCTTGTCAAACGCTTTAATCACAGACCTTAAAGCGAAGGCTCCAGAAAGTGGTGGACAAAACTGCCAGTAACTGGGAACAAATGCTGATGCACGTCCTATTTACAGTACGTGAAACACTGTATGCCTCCATGGGTTTCATGCCCTTTGAGCTGATCTTCGGCTGTTGGCTGCACAGTCTGCTCAACGTAGCAAAGGAAGCCTGGGAGGAGCAGCCTTCGCTGTTCAGGGCGCTAACTGAGTTTGTGCAAGAATTGTATTAATAAAATTCTCCTTATTGTACGACAGCATCTGAAGGATGCGCAGAAAAAGCAGAAGCAAGTCATCATCTTGTTCACCAAGGAGAGGATCTGCTGCCCATGCAGAACAAGGATGTTCAGACGCCGACCAGCGCAGTTATTTGTCAGCACCCCATCGAGCCCTGGGGGCCGGTTGTGCCATTAATGCTGTCAGCACCCCATCGAGCCCAGAATCCTCCAGTTGTGCCATTAATGCTGAGGTGGACAGCATGTTGAGACATGGCATTATAGAGGAGTCAAAAAGCCCCATTATTACAGTGCCCAAGCCTGATAGGTCGATAAGGCTTTGTAAAGATATCCGGCAGTTTTTGAAGATTTTTATAGAATTTTTATAAAACTGCGATAATTGCTTGACAACAGCAGGATAGAAACTGTCAATGTATTTTAGCTGTGACTTTTAAATGAAATATCTAACCTAGTCAAATAGGCATTGATCAGTTTAGAATTCAGTCAAAAATTTAATCATCCATTTCATCCTATGTTTCTCTGTATCCATAAATTTTACATGTTATGGAAAAAAGCTTGATGGTACAACCTTTCAAATGACACCAGAATCATTACTGTAGTTCAATTTACATGGGAATGGTGCTCCACACTATGTCAGGCAAAAACTAAAAAGGGGTGTGTTAGTAATTCATGACAGGAGTCTCAGCCTTTAGCCCTCAATAGGTTTTCCACTATGGCAAAATCGTCTGAACTTTGTACTTTACACTTATCTGGAAACATTATATTGTTTCACAAAACCATGATCTGGGTTCCAATAATGGTTTTATATTACATGAGATCATACTATATTTCTGCAACACTGTTTACTTGCAAAATCAACACTAATCAATTCTGTTTAACTGTGAATATGTGAGCAACTGCTTCTTGCTACAGTATTTACATTGTTTTTGGTGTTGTTATTGTTGTTGGCATAGGTTTTCTAAATTATGAATAAGTTTTCTTGTGTCCATACAGCTGTTTATCACCAATACTCTGAGATTTGTGTCACATTGCTTGTGTCTGGGAGTGAGAGGGGGTGTCTGATTTTACTTTCCTTATTAAACAGCTGTGATTTTTATGTTTATCTTAACTGTTTATTTTAATGATGGGACTTTAGTGACTGTTTAAGTGGTCTCCATTCACATTCCAGCCACATTTCTTCTGCAAAGGTTTTAATAATTTGTTGGACAGTTTTTAAACTGATTCCAGTAATTTTAGCAATATTCTTATTCATTCTCCTTGCTTGATTCTGGCCAAAAATCTTGAGCTTTCTGAAACTCAGTAATATTTTTCCATGACCATGAGCTACATCTCCCAGCATGATTATTTAAGAAGTGAGAAGCTGCTCATCACATCAATTACACTACAAACATGTTGCAGGCTAAGCATATTTATCACTATGGTAATTATTCAAAAGCTTTGAATATTTGTGTAGTTAAATCCAAAGGCACTTTTTTTTTGGAGGGGGTTGGGATTTTGAGTGGGCAAAGTATATGTGCTGATCTGTAACTGATATGATGAGGATATGATGATGTAATCACGGACCAAAAATGGCTGTCATTGACCAATTAGCAATCATTAAAATCCCATTACGCTACTGTGAAGAAATTTGAATGGTCAGTTCATAGAGGAATGAGAACTACTATCCCACTATTTCCTGATGCAAGTTAATTTAAGTAATGGCATTAGTGCTAAAAGAAATAAGAGTAGGAGTAATAGTAATATTCGTCTAACCTTTCTTACCTTAAGTTTTAGTTTCCAGTTCTGGTTCCACAGTCCAGCAAATCTGAAATACAGATGACTGTAGATTGGCTGATTTTATCTATGGAAAAAAAAAGTACTATTATGTGTTACACAATACTTCACATAATATGTGATACACTTTATATGCATATACATTTACAAACTTCAGCAGAGATAATGTTATGCTTTTCTTTGTGGAAAAGGAATGCCACTGGACTGCAATTAAAAACATTCTCTACAGCATGTGGTGACACTAACATGGTGATGGAAAATAGCCGTGAATCGGGCTGTTACATGTGTATCAGGGGCAGCAATAAAAATAGGTGGGTCTTTGCCAGGTCAAGTAGTAGTCCAGCCAACAGTGAGCCCCTTTTTACTAAAATAGCAGGGACAACAAACTATGTGGTGCATCAAAGGAAATACAATCAATAATGGTCAGTGAGTGTAGGTATAAGTATGTTAACCTAATAAACAGACTACTAAGTGTATATTCTTACAAACACAGACCTTTTGAAGAACGTTCTCTTTCATGGTAGGGTTGCTGAGATCCTCACTGCTCTTAATCTTTAATATCAGAAATTCCCACTTAATAGTAGGCCCTACAAAAAATTGTATTTGACATTATACACACACACACACACACATATATATATACACACACAAACACACACACACACACACATTATATATATGCAATATACACACATGAAAATGTAACCCGAATATGTGAATGTGTATATGCAACCTTGATAAACTTGCACCTCACAAAGTGTGAGAATCTGGTTAATGTTGGGAATGAAAATGTTCACATAACGACCCCTCATATTGCAGGTGTAACTTGCTGAGGCACCAGCAGGGAGGCTAGGGATAACAACACATCTGGATCGAGAGAGAGAGAGAATATGACAAGCGTGCAGATACTTCAAAAAGTGTACAAGACTTTAAAACCAGTAATTATAACTTATGAGTAGCTTTTTAAAAATTAATAGTTTGTGTAATTTTAAATATTGTTTGGTTTTACAATTAAGTATATAAAAATATTAATCACAATTCCAAACTACATAAACACAGACTTTCAAAGCTGTAGCCTTTCAGGGCTGTCAATGTTAGCTTTTTAATGCATTTGATTAATCTAGAAATTTTAACACATTACTATTTTCATAAATGCAAATTAATCATATGACCACCCTGTTGGCCCTATTGGCTACCCTTAATCACATCACATCACATCAAATCACATCATAATCCCATTATCTGACTGACTGTGTGTGATAATTGCACGTTGAGAATGTTAACTCTGTAGCAGAGGTAAGTTTTGGTCTTGCTTCCTCGGCTGCTCTTCATGAGAACCAGTTTCATCATCGTGCTTAATGGGTTTTTCAAATGCACTTGACCATTGTGTTCTTGCAATACCAGTTTGAGAA
>JAAGKR010010783.1:0-15248 GCA_011419295.1 Clarias macrocephalus | reverse complement strand
ACAGCGTTTGCTGATTTTGTGATTGAGACTCATGGGCTAAACTGAAATATTTATCAGTAGTAATAAGCCAACCTTAGTATCCTTGGATAAATCACAATATAAGCTTTCTCTCTCTCTCTCTCTCTCTCTCTCTCTCTCTCTCTCTCTCTCTCTCTCTCATGAAATCACATAAAACCAAAGAAACTAGGCCAAAAAATATAAGTAGTGAAAAATACAGTAGTATGTCACGCTCTCAGCACTTTCGCGCTGATCAAAGACCGCCTCCGCCTCCCAACATTTCCTTTCCCACGCTGTCATGCTTCTCATCACGCGGCCATGTTTTTTCCCACGCTGTCATCTCTCGTCACACGCCCCCCTCCCGACACACCGGTTTCTCATCTGGTGCTGATTTCTTCCGGGATATACGGAAGCGCAGCACGCCATCGCGCTGCCGGATTATTGTGTGTTTTTGCTCCAATATTTTCGCGTTTTATTTCATAGTTTTCACGTTACCGGCTCCGCTTTGCTTTCTCGTTTTCCCGATTCTCGTCTCTCGTTTTGGATTAGTTGCCTCGCTCACGGATTTAACGGTATTGACTCTCGCTTTCGCTCCTCGACTTCGGCTCTGTCTGCCGTTTTGGCTCGACGCTCTCGCTGACGGATTTAACGGCTTTGAACTCTCGCTTTTGTCCCTCGACTTCGCTTCACGTTTTGCCGCAACGCTCTCACGGACAGATCAAACGGCTTCGAACTTTCAGTTTCGTTTCTCGACCACGGCTCCGTTTCTCGTCTCTCCACGGCACTCAGCTTCAGGTTACCCAGCCCACGCATCTGAAAAACATCTCTGCTCCCCTGCATTTGGATCCATCTCTTCGCCTCTTCATCGCCCGCCTCCTGACAAGTATACTGTAGTTGATCCATGTCCTGTGATTTTCCATTTGTTATGCCATCTGTCTTCAGCATTGGCTGATTTAGTGATGATTGAGACCCATGGGTTTAATTTACATTACAAAAATTATTATTAATAGCAGTGGTAATAGTAGTAATCCACAATATAAGCTCTCACTCTCTCACACACACACGCACATGGAATTGCATAAAAGCTAAATTAAACTAGGGCAAAAATATAAGCAGTAAAAGAAAGTAGTTTACTTTAGGTGATTCCTGTCCTGTGATGACAGCTGCTAACACTCTGGAGCTTTTTAGTTGTTTTAATGTTTTCAAGTGTGAATGTTTATTTGGATTTAATCTCTGTTGCCACAGTTGTGATAAGTGATTTGATGGGAGAATGTTATCCATGGTTAAGTGACAAAAGAAATACTGATCCGTATGGGGAGATACTTGTTCCAGATATTATGCGCCATTAATCGCTTTTGTTATGCCAATTTTTGACCATCAAAAATAACAGAAACAAACCCAAGCAGAAGTTACATTTTGAGCTTTACTTTGGAGTACAATATTATCTATCAGTGTATTAAACAGAACTAGAAAAAATAGACCGTAATGTAAAATACATTTATTTTTTTTATTGAGAGGTCTGAATTTGCGTCCATTGCTGTACTGTACATTATAAAACGCTGTGTAAAAGCACTCACTGTTACTCATGTTTTGTCATAAATTCAAATCACTGTGAAATAAAACTTTTTTTGTATTATTGTATTTATATTTTACGGAACAAACCAAACAAAGCGTGTGCACTGAATGCTAAACCGAGCACATGCATTAATAAGTGAGGTTTAATTTACATGTCATTAAAAAAATAATAATAATATATATATATATATAAACATAATTATAGTGTGGGAAAGTGGTAAGATTTTCCTTATCATAGCATGCATTGTAATTACTATATATGTATTGTTGGAAGTTTTTTTTTTTTTTTGGATCTGTTCCAGCAAACTTTTTTTTTTTCCAGCAAACGTTTGTTTGTTTTTTGTTTAATGAAATAATTTCCAAATTATTTAACTCAGTAGGCAAAGAAATATTTTTATTATTTTATTTTAAGTGTATATTTGTTTACCTTTAGGAAAAAAGGAGTAATATAGGTTTAGTAGAATTTTTTTGTTGTTAATCTAGGAGTGATGTCATTATTAGTCATCTCTCTCAGAACAGCCTGTGACTGGAGAGAGTCAGGTATGTTTCTGCGGTGCTCCGCTTCAAGAAGGGAAAATGTGCTTTACTAGTTGAAGTAAATATGAATCATAAGGGAATTATGAAAATGAAATGAATGGACTTGTATTTACCTGTTGGAGATTTATGTATATTTTTTGTACACACAGTTTTATAAACGCACATTTTTTTTTTCCATTTTACCGCCTGCGCCAAAATTGAGTGTGGGCTTTTTCCATTTTAATATGTTCCCTTATATAAATATTTTTGGTGGATTGAGTCTGTAGAGGTGTCGTTGAGCGCAGTAAATGTAAGAAACTTCCATTAAAGTCAGAATGTATGTTTATAGACAAATCTGTGTGTATGAATTGCAGTTGCTATTAAGGAGGACTGTACTAATGCATTTTATTTTGCATCCTTCAGATGAATCGCATCAAATCTGAAGGTGTGTGTATTAATTGTCTGTCCTCTGTCAATAAACTGCAGGTATGTGTAACAAAATAAAAAAAAACCCATTATACGATCTGAAATTGAAATAGATTGGCCATGATATCGTAGTATGTTATTGTATTGTTTAAGTTAATTTTCTCATTTAATTTGTTTTGGATGGATGTCAATTTTCATAAGAAAGATGCAGAAAGGTAAGTTTAATTGTGATATAAAACATAAGCGAAGAATAGCCTGTGACTGGAGAGAGTCAGATGAATCACTGAATCGGATCTGAAAGCGTGTGTATTGTCTGGCCTCTGTTAATAAACTGCAGACTCCTCTCCGAAAGAGTCTGGTGTCAGTAGTTCATTTGTAGTGCTGAGTGCATTCTGCTGCAAAATTGGTGTCGTGGTCCGTATACCAAGAGATCAGCCTTCGTCGACATCACCCTTAAGGAGAACTTCAGGAAGAAGACAAATAGTAAAAAATTTACATGGATAATCATGGTTATACACACACTAGATCATCAGAAGAATTGCGAAATGCAATTGTTAATAATGTGAATGTTACTCCTACAAATGTTGTTCCAAGATTACCAAGGGTTTCAACTGCACCATTGGTGAATGGCAAGAACTGATGCAAGCTTACTTGAACAAGTGTTGGCAGGCCACCACAAAGAGGGCCTCTGGAAGAGGAAGACACAGTTCATGACATCAGCAAATAAAGAGAGAAACGGTTACTCTTTCCCAACTCAGATGGTGCAGATCTGCACAAACAACTTCCTTGAACCAGAGAAAAGCATCTCACATCTCCACTCAAAACAGTGTAGAGCAGCACAAGTGCCTTGAATAGGGAAGTTTCACAACCCCCTGGCAGTTGCTGACCCTCCGGAATGCGTTTCCTCTGGGCCCCAGAACAGAGAACATACAAAGCTTTAGAGACACATACTATGTTAAAGTATGTCACTAGGGCAGATATAAAATTAGATATGTGTGTACATGTAAAATGTATGATGTCTTTGTGTTCTGTTTAACATGTTTACTCTAAACTTAAGGAGTGTAATCAACCTGTACAGTCCTTTCTATAGAAAAAGGTATGAATGGGTATGCAAGACATGGGATGTTGGGTATCAAATGAAAGCTCTATATATTCAATGAATGTTGATGTGCATGAAATCTTAGTCATATGAACCCGACTTATGTTAATACACTTTACCTAAATTACTAAAACTCCCACGTGACAGAGTAAACCACAGGTTAAATGTATGCACGAAAAAGAAGAACCATGCGGGGCGTGACTGCGCCCACAACCATCTCTGATTGGAACAAACGGCTGTGGGACAGACCTTCACAGTCAGATTAAAAACCTACGGTCTGAGCAGTCTCGGCACATTTCTGAATGTCACGCCGTCTGAAGGAAGCAAGCCTCGCTCTCTACCAATGCCCGAACTTTAACTTCTGACCTGCGCCACCCAGCGATGTCCTCGACACGCAAAGAAACTTTGGCTTGAACACCAATACCGCTTGAACGCCCGCAGAAGAAGTCTCAGAGCGTCATTGGTAACCAGGCATCCAAAACGCTGCCGAGGGCTTTCCCGAAAGACGTCACCTCAACCCAGCACACTGACCAATCACCAACGCCGTGATTCCCTTCGCTGAAGGCGAACTAACGAGAACAACCGTCACGTAATGCAAGTAAAACAAATGTCTCGGGTTACTTAGCTGTAACCCTGTTCACTGATAAAGCGGAAACGAGATGCTGCGTGAAAACGCTATGGGAACATCTCTTTGTTCTCCGGTTGTGAAGCCTGTGTATGTCAAAACCACAGAATACTTTGGCTTATCACCTCTGCCAGGCATGACGTCACCGAATAAGATGCACCTGCAGGTTATAAATAGGAGTGAACCGGAAACATCCTCAGGTCAATTTTGTCTGAAGGACATCTAGGCACGCCAGCAGTGCGGCATTGATACACAGCATCTCGTTCCCACTTTATCAGGGAACGGGGTTACAGCTAAGTAACGCGAGACGTTCCCTTTCAAAAGCTACACTCGATGCTGTGTGAAAACGCTATGGGAACGAGAATACCAACGTCACCGCACTGCAAGTTTCTGGACCCTCAGGTTGTGTAGCGTGTGTGCACAATAGCCAAGGAGGTCTCAGACCTAGCTCTGGGATGCTGACTCAAGGATCCACGAGCCTGAGTAGCATTGACATCCAGATTATAAAATCTAACAAACGTGTGTGGAGAGGACCAGCCTGCTGCATCACACACCTGCTGCAGGGGAACGCCTCTTGCCAGAGCAATTGATGAGGCAATCCCCCTGGTTGAATGAGCCCTGATTCCCAGAGGCGAAGTGTGACCACGTGCTTCATAGGCTAGGGCAATAGCATCTCTCACCCAGTGTGACAGAGTCTGTCTAGTGGCGGCCGCTCCCCGGCAACCCCCATGGCAAATAAAAAGCTGCTCTGACTTACGCCACTGACTAGTGCGGTGGACGTAAATCCGAAGAGCACATACTGGACACAGTAAGGGAAGTCTTTCCTGCTCTGGCAATCTGGCAATGGACTGGGTCTACATGTCTTACCATGCACCAACTTTCAATTACACTCCATTTGAGGGCATAAGTTCTTCTAGTGAAGGGAGCCCTGGCACTTTAAATGGTTTCAATTACACTGGCTGGAAGACCAGCACCTCTTAGTTGGTCCCCTTCAGGAGCCAAATGTGAAGGTTCCAGAGCTCGGGCCAGGGATGAAATATTGTCCCCTGTGCCAGAGACAGAACATCCCTCCTCACTGGAATCACCCAGGGTGAGCCATCAAGGAGATATATTAGATCTGAGAACCACACTCTGGTCGGCCAGTGGGGTGCTATTGATAAGAGACGCAAACCCTGTTGACGGACCCTCGCCAGGACTGCTGGAAGCAGAACTATCAGAGGAAATGCATAAGGCGTAATCTGAGCCACGTGTTGGCCATGGCGTCCAGACCCAGGGGAGCTGGAGGAGTCAGAGTAGTAAAGGGGCAAAGGCGAAGAGGTCCACCTCTGCTATATAAAATCTTTCGCAGATTTGACTGACTACTTCGGGGTGGAGTTTCCAGTCCCCATATGTCACAGCTTGTCTGGATAGCAAGTCCGCTCCTACATTCATGTGCCCCGGAATGTAAATAGGTCAGAGGGACAGGAACTTGCTCTGTGCCCAAAGCAGAACCTGGTGCGCTAGCTTGTTCAAGTGGCGCGAGCACAGTCCACCCTTGCGATTTATGTACGAGACTACCAGTGTTGTCCACCCTACCAGTGTTGTCCACTAGGACATGGTAGCCTCTCAACTGCTGGAGGAAGTGTTTCAGGGCCAGAAACAGAGCCATCATTTCGAGGCAATTGGTGTGCCATGCGAGAAGATGACCTCTCCAGCTCCCTTGTGCTGGACAGCCATCCAAAACCGCACCCCAGCCCGTGAGGGAAGCGTCTGTCATTACCATCTTGCGATGACAAGATGGACCTAAAGTGGGACCCAAAGTCAGAAACCGGGGTCTGAACCACATAGAAAAGGTACAAAGCCTCGGCGCGTAACCTTTATTCGCCTCTGGGTATTGGCCCTTGAGTGAAATCCCCTGGCTCTTAGCCACAACTGAAAACGCCCTCATGTGCAGAAGGCCCAAAGGTATCACCATGGACGCAGCTGCCATGAGACCTAGAGATCTTTGAAAGTGATGGAGTCACTTTCTGGCCTAGCTTGATTTTATTTCAGGGTGTTGAAGGAGGAGTTCGACACAAGTAGGAAACAGCTGTGCCCGCCTTATGATCGAATCCCATGTGACACCCAAATATGTTGTCCTCTGAACAGGAAAGAGAACGCCTTTCGTGGCGTTGGGTCTCAATCCTAAAGAATGGAGATGAGCTAGGATGACATCCCGATGTCGAAGCGCTAGCTATTAAGACTGAGCTAGGATCAGCCTGTTGTCTATACAATTCAGAATACGGATGCCCTGGAATCATAGAGCCGAGCTGCATCCGTGCATTTTATATGTGCGGGGTGACAGGGCTAGGCCAGATAAAAGGACCCGATACTGGTAAGCTTCGCCCCCAAAAGCAAACCTCAGGAACCTCCTGTGTTGTGGCAATATTTCTATATGGAAATATGCGTCATTCAGATTGACCGTCACAAACCAAACCTCTGGTTAAATTTCAGAAACAATCATTTTGGCTGTCAACATTTTGATGTTCAGTTCCAGAAGATGTAAAATTGGCCCCTTTTCCCAGCAAAGTCTATAATTGCCAAGTCAGCAGATGCGCTCGTTCCGGTTTCATGGAAGTGAAGACCACGCTATTGAAAACACGGAGAACGATGTGCAATGGAGTGCGGGTGTTAGGTGTCTAGCATCCTGAAACAAGGCAGGAAGGAACCGAGCACCTAACATTTCGCTGGAGACCGCTGCTTCCTGAAACACTAGTGGTGGTGGAGATTAGACAACGGCCCCCATAGGGTGCCAGGAGTCTTTATCCCTTATTGGAATTTTTACATGTCCCTCCCCAGGGGGAGACACCCCCATGGTCCTGGGCATGTCAACCTCAGGACTTCCTTTTTGGCGGAGATAATGCTTCTCAGGTCCGGTACTTTTTTTTTCTCTTTGAGGCGGATTGCGAAGCGCGACGAGTCCCTCCCCTGTCTCTACGAGGGGGTAGCTGGCTCAGCACACTCTCCTTCTGCGCCTCACACCTCGTGGGGACCAGACCTGGTAGGGACTGGGTGGCCAACAGGCCCGACTCCTCAGCATGGCAGGAGAGAAACCTCACAGAGGTCTGCTTCTGAACCTAGTGGCGGCGGTGTTTACAGCATCGCCAAAGAAGCCGGAAGGCGAGAGGGCAGGCATCAAGGAGGAAAACGCGATCCCTGACTTCGATGCCCGTGAGGTTAAATCACAGATGTTGCTCCGTGGTGACCGTGGCAGCCATAGAACGGCCGATAGCACGGGTTGTCTGCTTAGTGGCACAGAGAAATAAATCTGTGGCTCGGAGCCATCAATAGACCCGCCAGTGCACAGCACTCTTAGCAGGTGAGCTTGGTATGCCTGCAAAACCACCATGGTGTGCAGGGCAGCACCAGCCTGACTGGTGTAATGGAAATATCAAATTTTAATTATGTATTAATTTGTAATTGTGCTGTAGACTATAGACTCTTTAAACTTGTTTGCCGACGCTGATTGTAATTGTCCCTGAATAAATGATAAGGTTTGGACATCTGGTCTGGGTAGGATAAAGAGTTGTGAGTTTAAATTTAGGAACTTCATGTACGGGGCGTTGATTAAGTTACCAGAAAATTGTGTATAAAATGGGTCAGCTGAGAGAAAGAGATCACCTTTCTCCATGCTGCAATTGTTTGCTGTATGAGACTGGTCCTTCTGCAGAAGTATAAAATAAAACCTTTGTGACTTTGCTTGCCTTTATAATATTTACAGAATTTCCACCACAATACTTGGCATAGTCGGCAGCATTCCGTGTTTGAGGAAGGCATTGTAGAATCCTGGGGAGGCGTAAGCGCTGGCGCCTTGAAGGCTTTTTCACTTCATCTCGAACGCTTACTTGGCTATCGAGTGTGAAAGGACCAGGGATTCACCATGTCGTCTCAACGCCAGAATGAGAACTAAAATCGTGTGATAAGGAAATAGTTTTTACAGAATTTCCACCACACCGGCTGCCTGACAAGCTTTCCCCACCAACGAAGATGTTGGTGGGCAGTGCCGGAGCGCACTTGAGAAGTAGACGCTAAAACTTCCTGATCCGGGGAGAGCACGAGAGAAAGGGGAATTCCATCTCATGCGCGTCTGCCAGATCGGCACACTATCTCCATGGGAGCAAGTGAGGAAGTCTCTGTCCCCCACTCACAAGAAGCGCCGGAGCGCTTTTAAGAAGCAGACGCTAAAAACGTCCTGATCCGGCGAGAGCGCGAGAGAAAGGGGGAAATATCTTCCCATTCTCAGGAATGCACCGCGGCTTGCGGTTTCTTTTTAAAGAAAGCGAACCGCACATGAGGCGCCTTAGTAGGGAGATCATAATGCTTGCACTTTCCTTGAAACCCAAGCACTCAAGAAAAAGTCGTGGAGATCGCCCTCCAAAATAAATCACATGGAGGCACGCATCTCTCAACCAACTCTTGCCGTTATCGGTAAGTAAAGTTTTTCTTTCCTACCGTGATTCTGTTGCACACACACGCAAACACAAAGCGGTCCTGAAGACAAAAAGATCTGAGGATGTTTCCGGTTCACTCCTATTTATAACCTGCAGGTGCACCTTATTCGGTGACGTCATGCCTGGCAGAGGTTATAAGCTGAAGTATCGAGTGTAGCTTTTGAAAGGGAGCAAAGCTTCATACCTTGCTGAAAGTGGTGCATGATTCATAACTACACCGTAAGATTAAACCCAGGGCTCTGCTCTTGTGACTTTCTCAATTCTAGTAAACATTACTAGAAGAACTCCATTAACTTTCACCCTCTAAACTGTTTAAGTGTATGTGTGTGTGTGAATGATTAAAATAGCATAGTTTCATGTAACATAGATTAGTTCAATAAATTCTTGCTCCTTTATAAAGAACTGTTGTCTTGGTCGTGTATTTTAAAGTTTAAACATTTGCCCAGATTTTACGTTACCTTGCTCATAATTGCTAAGTACTAAATTTTGTGTTATCAACAGTAGCCACGTGATAAGCAGAACTGGTAAGATACACTAAATTGTGCTAAACGCTGGACGGGTAGTCGATAAAGTGTACTCTATAAATTTTAATTAGATTCAGTAACATTAACCCGAATCCTTAAGATTAGATTCACCTCTAATCCAGAGCTGAAACCCTACACAAGAAAGGATTCAGTACATCCAAACAGGACCAAGAAATTCTCGGCAAGCTTATGGGCCATGCCAAGGACATTGTGAGAACATGTATTCGCAACAATCCTCTGCTTGATGTGGCTAGAGACCCACACATCATTGCAATTCTAAGGCAATATTTCGGAGATGCAATTCCACAACCCCTATGAGAGACTTCTATGAGACCTTGCCAAAGCAGTCAGAGAGTGGCTTAGAGTACTGGATCAGACTGAATAAGGCCGTTGACCTTGCTGATGAATGCCTAAAAAGACGAGGGAAAAGAGTTGAAGACCCTATTCATGAAGTGACAATGATGTTTGTAAGGCATTGCCCTGAGCCTTGTAAACCATTGGAGAGTTGGAACGCAAGTGAAATTCAAGCATTAATTGACAGCCACCACAGAGACAAGCGGTCTGTGAGAGTGGATAGAGAGAGAAAGGTTGATGAAGCTTCCCCTAATACCTGGTACATCACACAACAGCAGCCTACTGCCAATAATCAGCTAAGCAGGTCAGATTCAGCTCTCATCGGGCATGTAGTTTCTCTTTTAGAGCAGTTTCTTGTTCAGCAGAAGGGGCAAGAACAGAAAACTGAACAGGGTAAGGTCGTGTTTTAGGTGCTTCAAGACTGGCCACAGAGATTTTGAATGCCCTAAGAAGAGACAAGCAAAACCAGTCACAGCCAGTGCCACTGGACCTGAGTGTCCTTTAAACTAGAAAACCTGCACTGTAAGGGGAGCAGTGTAGGTGTTAAACGAGTCCCCAGAACACCCACTGATTGTTCAGGTAACTACTAGTGACCATTTTAGTCAAAATGGTGCAAGTAGAGTAACAGCAGTTCCTCGAAACAGTCTCTTTGATATTCCAAAAAGCTAACTACTAGAGAATTAACGATGAAGACGATCTGTTTTATGCTCCAGTACTGGTAGAGGGGAAAATGAAACTGTTAGCCCTCGTGGATAGTGGATCTGTTACCTGTACCTTGAGTGAATCAGCTGAGCGCACACTTAGAGACCGGAACTTGATCTGCACAGATTCATGTAAGCCCACAAAAAAATTCTTATTGGCTGTGGAGGGAGTGAAACAAAACCAAAGTGTACCTATGAGTTGAATGTGGATATGCTTGAATGCAAAATGACAATCAACTTCCTAGTTGTTCCTGGTCAAAAAATGACATGATAGTTGGATCAAATGTCATCATGTATGTGACTCGGCAAATGAAGAAAAATGAGTGGTACTGGAAAAGTCTATCTCAGCCAGTTCAAGGTAATAGTCAGGAACCCCTGCTGAATGTGCTTTCTAATGTTGACCGCTGGCATGGAGACAGGATACCACAGAGAGTTGGCACAGTAGTCTTGAGACAATGTGTTACACTAGAGCCGCAACATTAACATTTGGTTTGGGGAAGGCTAAAGGAAGAAGTTCCCTTGTCTGTTGGAAGCATTGTATTGCTTGAACCATCCACATCCTGTTCTGCACCAAGAAATGTCATGGTAGCTCGCAGCGTTTGCCCACTCTGGGGCGTTAAGTGGATTCCTATGAGATTGATCAATATGATTGACCGCCCCATTGTTGTTTTGCGACGCAATACTAAAATGGCACATGTGTGTCCATGTCTTGTATTAGAGGAGCTTTATCTCACGGAAGATATCACATATCACAGAACAGCATGAGGGACTTATTGTCCAGGGAGAATATTGTCCAGGTTAATGAGCTTAATGAGAAAAGCAAGCTGATGGGGCTGACAGAAATTGACATTGATTCTTGTGAAGTGAATGATTATTGGAAAAAAGAGCTGACTGACCTCATAGGACAGTATGAAATCATCTTCTCTTATGACAAGTTAGATTGTGGTGAAGTAAAGAATAGCATCCATCAGATAAGACTCAAGGATGAGAAACCTTTCCGTTTACAGAAGAGTTCCACCCACCCATTACCAGAAATTAAGACAAACATTGAAAGAAATGGAGGAGTGTGGTATTATTCGGAAATTGAACAGCGAATGGGTTTCACCCTTAGGTTTAGTCTGGAAACCCTCTGGGGAGCTAAGGATATGCACAGATTTCAGGTGGCTTAACCAAAGGATTGAGAAGGATGCATATCCTTTACCTCATCAAGCTGATGCCCTTGCATCATTAGGGGGAAGCTATTATTTTAGCACTATAGATTTAACATCAGTTTTTATAATATTCCAATTCATGAGGATGACCGTAAATATACGGCATGCATAACTCCAGTAGGGCTTTATGAATATAATCGTATGGCTAAGGAATTATGTAACAATCCAGCTATGTTCTTACATATTATGATACATTTTTGGAGACCAGAACTATCTGTCTCTTCTCTGCTAGACTTGCTTGTCTTTGGCAAAATTGAGAGGGAAGCACTCAATCGTCTTGCGATGGTGTTCTCTCGGCTTAGAGAGCATAACCTAAAATTAGCACAAAAGAAGTGCTATTAATTGAGAAAAACTGTTTCTGGGACATATTGTAACTGAGAGTGGCATAGCAGCTGATCCAACTAAAGTGTCTCCGATCAGTGACATTAAAACCACAGATCTGATGAAAGCAAACTCCATCACCAACCAAAATTAAGTCTTTCTTACTATTCCCATTTCATTGAAGGCCTCTCGTCTTTAGCAAAACCATTGTTTAAACTGATAGCTAGCCAATTAGAAAGATGGACAAAAGTCCTGAAGACTGTTAGAAGGTTAGAATTCTATGCGCTAAAGTGGGCAGTTTGTGATAAATTCGCCCACTGGCTGAAAGGGACAAAATTCATAGTGCTAACTGATAACAATCCCCTAACGTATATACTGTCAAAGCCAAAGTTAGATGCCTGTGAGCAAAGGTGGGTATCTAAGCTTGCCCCTTTTGAGTTTGACTTGTAATACATACCTCGTACCAAAAAATGTTCCTGCTGACCTATTGAGCTGCGGACCTGTTGCCAGAACGTTAGAGGTCTGTGATGCTCTGGAGACTAAAGCTGAACATGTGACCTCCGAGACCATTCAAGAAACTTTCCGGTTGTCAGTGAATGTGCACCAACAAATGAGTGAAAGCAGTATGGATTCCCAAGGTAGAAAGCCAGAGATGGTTAGTAGTGGGGGGGGGGCTGTCTTTGAGTCCTGTTTAAATTGGGAAGCTAGCGGCCCAGTCCATATGATCTATCAGGCCCAGAACAGTCATTTTGTCCATGGAGGTGTCAGCACTCTTCCAGTTTTCTCTAGAGAGGAAATACGCAGAAAGCAGATCCCATCATCTCCTGTGTCATGTTCTTTGTTGACAGGAAGAGGAAACCATCACTTAGAGAGAGAGACAATGAAACTGCACTAGTAATGCGACTTCTGAAGCAATGGGAGAAACGAAGTTAAAGATGGAGTGCTCTATCGCAGGTCCAAAGATCGGGTCGGTAAAGTCAGGTACCAGCTTGTACTTCCACACTCGTTGAGAACTGTCGCTCTGAGAGAAACTCATGACAATGCAGGCCATGAAGGCCAAAGCAGAACACTTCATCTTGTCCGCCAGAGGTTTTTCTGGTCTGGAATGGACACAGATGTTAACAAGTATGTGTCACACTGTAAAAGATGTGTGGTTGGAAAGACTCAGGAACCGGAGACCAGAGCTCCGATGGAGTCCATCAGAACAAGTACACCACTTGAGTTTGTATGTATAGATTTCTGGTCTGCAGAGAGAACACATGGAGAGAGTGTTGATGTCCTAGTCATAACCGACCATTTCACAAAACTAGCCCATGCGTTTTCCTGTCCCAACCAAACAGCCAGAGTGGTAGCTCAAAAATTGTACAAAGGTGCAAATTTCGGGAGCAAATTGATTGCAGAGTTGTTGTTGGTGTCTGGTATTGACAAGTCCCACACCACGCCATACCATCCTATGGGTAATGGGCAGACTTTAATCGCATTCTTGGCAACATGATCCCATCTTCGCCTCCTCGAGCAAAGGAGAGATGGCCACAAATGGTTCAGACACTCACAATCTCCTATAATTGTACAAGCCATGAAACAACAGAATTTGCGCCATTCTGTTTAATGTTTGGAAGGATTCCAAGGTTACCTGTAGACGCCATGTTTGGGAGTGCTCTCAGAAATGAGGACATGCAGACTTACGATGAGTATGTGAAATCTGTGCAGAAAGATCTCAGAGAAGCTGTGCAAGTTGCTAAGGGTAACACTATGGATGCACAGAGAAAACAGGCAGAAGGGTATAACAAAAGATTTATGGGGGCCCCTCTGGAGGTTGGAGACCGTGTACTCTTGCCAAATAAAAAGGAAAGAGGAAAAGGAAAGTTGGCAGATATGTGGAACTCAGCAGTTCACGTTGTGATGGAAAGATCCATTGTTGCCCATCTACAGAATTGAGAGTCCCACGACAGAGCAGCAAAGTGGTCCATCTTAATTTCCTCCTTCCAGTCAATTCTCTTCCTTTGGAAGAGCTAGACATTGAACCTGATATCAGCAGTGTGATCTTTGCTCAGTACAGAAAGAGAATCAAGGGACAGTAGAACTGCTGTGTGGAAGGCTAGTGAGACCTGTTAGACATCTACTTGAGTCTATGAGCTTGATATTGACTGACCCAGTTCAAAAAGATTCTCTGGAAATGTTGCTCAAAGTTCTTTCAAACCATATAATTAAACTGATGTTGTGTTTTAAGAGATTACTAAAATTTAGACCTTAGTGAGCTTTAATAGGGAAAGGTACTCTAGGGAGGGTGTATGGTTATATGTACAGTCGTGGCCAAAAGTTTTGTGAATGACACAAATATTAGTTTGCACAAAGTTTTCTGCTAAACTGGTTTTAGATCTTTGTTTCAGTTGTTTCTGTGATGTACTGAAATATAATTACGAGCACTTCATATGTTTCAAAGGCTTTTATTGACAATTACATGACCTTTATGCAGAGTCAGTATTTGCAGTGTTGGCACTTCTTTTTCAGGACCTCTGCAATAC
Source organism: Clarias macrocephalus (assembly GCA_011419295.1). Classification (NCBI taxonomy): domain Eukaryota; kingdom Metazoa; phylum Chordata; class Actinopteri; order Siluriformes; family Clariidae; genus Clarias; species Clarias macrocephalus. Next base: position 905 of record JAAGKR010010783.1, on the reverse strand, counting down.
GACTGAGCTGCTCTCAATCAACTTCTGGGCCAAATCCTGACTGATAGCAACCCATTTTTTCATAATCACTTCTTGGAGTTTGTCAGAATTAGTGGGTTTTTCCACCTGCCCCTTGAGAATTGACCACAAGTTCTCAATGAGATTAAGATCTGGGAAGTTTCCAGGCCATGGACCCAAAATTTCAACATTATGGTCCCCAGCCACTTAGTTATCACTTTTGCCTTATGCCACGGTGCTCCATCATGCTGGAAAATGCATTGTTCTTCACCAAACTGTTGTTGGATTGTTGGAAGAAGTTGGAGGGTGTTTTGGTACCATTCTTTATTCATGGCTATGTTTTTGGGTAAAATTGTGAGTGAGCCCACTCCCTTGGATGAGAAGCAACCCCACACATGAATGGTCTCAGGATGCTTTATTGTTGGCAGGACACAGGACTGATGGTAGCGTCACCTTTTCTTCTCCGGACAAGCCTTTTTCCAGATGCCCCAAACAATCGGAAAGAGGCTTCATCCGAGAATACGACTTTGCCCCAGTCCTCAGCAGTCCATTCCCCATACTTTTTGCAGAAGATCAATCTGTCCCTGATGTTTTTTTTGGAGAGAAGTGGCTTCTTTGCTGCCCTTCTTGACACCAGGCCATCTTCCAAAAGTCTTCGCCTCACTGTGCGTTCAGAGGCGCTCACACCTGCTTACTGCCATTCCTGAGCAGTAATACTGGTGGCAATCCGATCCTGCAGCTGAATTCTCTTTAGGAGACAATCCTGGCGCTTGCTGGACTTTCTTGGATGCCCTGAAGCCTTCTTAACAAGAATTTAACCTCTTTCCTTGAAGTTCTTGATGATCCTATAAATTGTTGATTTAGGTGCAATCTTAGTAGCCACAATATCCTTGCCTGTGAAGCCATTT
>JAAGKR010010782.1:0-21552 GCA_011419295.1 Clarias macrocephalus | reverse complement strand
TCTCTGAGACTTTTCAGCCCTTTAAATGTTTTTTTTTCCCGTCTTTATACTCATGTCTCACATGTCCTCCCTCTCTCTCTCTCTCTCTCTCTCTCTCTGTCTGGCTCCAGCATCAGAGGAGTTGATGTCTTTAGCCGAGCTGGAGGACATGCTGCTGAGGAAACTTTTCCACGGTTATCAGAAATGGGTGAGACCCGTCCTGCACGCCAACGACTCCATCACCGTCCGCTTCGGCCTCAAGATCTCACAGCTGGTGGACGTGGTGAGAGTTTCTCACACTCCTCTCTCTCTCTCTTTCTCTTCCTCTTTCTCACATACACCATTGACAAGAGTTCCAGATGTGTACACTCACTATGTACACACAGCCTAAAAACAGCTACCTGCAGCTCTGTGTTTGACGGTCAGAGTCGTCGTTGGTCCAGGCGGGTTATCAGAGGAAATCATTACAGCGTGTTGTTTACAGACAAACACACAGTCGGCGTCTGGAACGTCACAGCAGGTGTTTCATTTATACTTTGTTGCGCTCGATATCCCGTAATCCTGTGCATGCGCAACAGTTTGAACAGAGATGTCGAGGACAATTAAAAGTGTACCTGGATTTACAGTGGAACCTTCAAAAGAACCTTTTAGAAATAAAAAGATAGGACGAAGTGTGTGATGGATTTGGGGCGAAATTGCGTGAAATACAGAGTAACAGGTGAAGTTGCACAGCATGAATAAATGCATTCACACACACACACACACACACACACACACACACACACACACACACAATTACATTTCCTGTTATACCTATGATATCATTCCAACTTGCACACTTTACAGACACACACACACACACACACACACACACACACACACACACACACACAGATATAAACCAGTGAAACAGAGAGTTTGGTTTGTAATCTGTCACTCAAGAGCTCAAATCTCATACATGTATGATTTAAGATTCACACACACACACACACACACACACACACACTATAATATTTAATATTACATTATATTTTAACATTCCACACACACACTCACACACACACACACACTAATTCAATGAATTAGACAGCATGGTTTATAGCCTGGGACAAAAGGGCACCGATTTGCGTCTTTGTGTATGATTGAAAATTCAAACACACACACACACAGACACGCACGCACGGTCTGAAAGGCGATGGATGGAAAACCTTTTAGCCGAGCACACTGACGAAGCGTGTTCCGAGCGAAGTGAATTATGTTAGCGCACTAACACACGCTGAATCGATGGCGAGCTGGAGATCTCGTTCCTGCACTAACAAGCCTCGCGTGCGGACATTCTGATGAGGTTTAAACCCCGGCACCGATAACGTCTCCGTTCCTGTCGATTAGGTTTGTCGAACAGCAGCAGCTCTCACAGCGCTCGTTCTGATGCAGTCATGTTGTGTCGTAACTTGGGGGGAGGGGGGGGGGGCGTCTCACGTCTCATGGCGTCTCACGGGCCACATGTTCCATCTGTGGCACTGACAATCACATCAACGATTATTATTACGCCTCTACATGTTCTCAAAGTCAGTCTGTATACTTAAGGTATATACACAGGGTGTTCAAGTCAAACCGGGACTGGTGAATGAAAGTGTAAACCAGAAGAAAAAAAAATCTGCAGTAAAGAATCTTATCTGCAGTAAAGCATTTAAACGGTGAGATTATTTTTTACCCCCGTACGCCTGGGGATGACGATCCCGGTCGAGGTGACTCGGAGCTCACTGCAGTCGTGGGCGAAGTCTACAAATCCTGTACTTGAGTAAAAGCTGAGATTCCCCAGGGCAGATATTACTCAAGTAAAAATAGAAGTCCTCCATTTAAACGTCTACTTGAGTAAAAGTACTCGCCTTCAAATTTATTCAAGTGATTCAATTTATTAAGTAAAATGCAGATACATTAAATATGTAAGTCTACCAGGACAGTAACCAGTACACACAACCATTCCCCAACACCACTGCTGCGAGTTATTGCCTCATCGTTTGTACAGGCCGGACTTCACTCCAAGCCATTTCTACATGTGTGGGACAGTAGAGACGTGTTTCAGGCATGAATCCGGCAGGCAGTCTGATCATGGCTCTGGCATCTACCATGATGGTATCCAAGCACTAGTGAAACGCTGGGATACTCTCATAACGGTGTTCTGTTCTGTTATAAAAAAGTCCCACTATGACTAAACTAAATAAACTAAATTGTAATTGGCTGGATATTCATGTAAATAGATGTACTTTGAAAAGCAATTATAACATACTGTAAGCAAAGCTGTGAATTATTATATAATCTACAGTAGAAATGGCTTTATACTACTGTATATGTTACTTTTTAACTCTTTGGCTCCTACTGGTGGTGAGAGCGTGTCGGTGCACACTGATGGTGATCTTAAGTCTTCATTGTATCTTTCTCTCCAGTCTAATTTGACTATCAATAGGAGTTTATACAGACAGACCAGACCAAAAGGACCAAAGCCATGACTTTAAGGACTGTTTTTTGTTTTTTTAAGAAATCTGTTCTCTGCCACTTTCTCTCTCTCACTCTCTTCGTGTTTCTCCCTCTAGGATGAAAAGAACCAGCTTATGACTACGAACGTCTGGTTGTGGCAGGTAAACACGCTGCTTCCGCTTATGCATTTGAGGGCTTTGTTGTTTTAAGGACTTTGTGTAAATGTACGGCTCTCGCTCTATATTTTGTAGGAGTGGACGGACTATAAGCTGAGCTGGAACCCGGAGAACTACGGTGGGATCACGTCCATCCGAGTGCCCTCGGAGAACATCTGGCTGCCTGACATCGTCCTCTATGAAAAGTAACATCTTTGTTCGCTATGACTTACTGTGTGTCTCGTAAATTTTTTGAAATTATTTTTTTACTTATGTTAAAATAAAAATCTCCTGATATCCAGCATACAAGTCAAAAATGGCCAATCAATCAAATACAAACCGACCAACCAGGACTGCGCATTCAGCATCCTATATTGTAAACAAAGAGCAAAGCCAACTATGACCAAGGAAAAACCAACAAACCAGGCCAAACGTCCATATAAAATACTGTTTAATAGCATCTCTGCGCTCTGATTGGTTGGATACGCGTCTCAGATGTGAGACACATGCTTTAAAAGGAAATTGTGAATGAATCCGGAGGACATTTGTACGTGCTTTGCAGAGCTCACTCCTTTCTCTCTCTTTTTTTCACCTCTTCAGTGCTGACGGACGATTCGAAGGCTCGCTGATGACCAAAGCAATCGTCAAATACGACGGTACGGTGACATGGACTCCTCCCGCCAGCTACAAGTCTTCCTGCACCATGGACGTCACGTTCTTCCCCTTCGACCGCCAGAACTGTTCGATGAAGTTCGGTTCATGGACGTACGACGGCGCCATGGTGGACCTGACCCTGATGGACCCCCTCGTGGACCGCAAGGACTTTTTCGACAACGGCGAATGGGAGATCCTGGACGCCAGCGGGCGCCGAGGGAGCCGTCGCGACGGGATCTACTCCTACCCGTTCGTCACCTACTCTTTTATCCTAAAGCGCCTGCCTTTGTTCTACACGCTCTTCCTGATCATCCCGTGCCTCGGCCTGTCCTTCCTGACCGTCCTGGTTTTCTATCTCCCGTCCGATGAAGGCGAGAAGCTCTCGCTGTCCACGTCCGTCCTCGTCTCGCTCACCGTCTTCCTCCTGGTCATCGAGGAGATCATCCCCTCTTCGTCCAAGGTGATCCCGCTGATCGGCGAGTACCTGCTCTTTATCATGATCTTCGTCACCTTCTCCATCATCGTCACGGTCTTCGTCATCAACGTGCACCACCGCTCCTCGGCCACCTACCACCCCATGGCGCCGTGGGTCAGGAGGCTCTTCCTGCAGAGCTTACCCAGAATGCTGTGCATGCGCGGCCACACCGATCGTTACCTCTATGCCGACACGGAGCCACACCGGAGTCCGGAGCTGAAGCGCGGGATGAAGAAAGGGACGAAGAAGAACGCAGGAGGGAAGGAGGACGAGTCCTGGGTTGCCATGCTGGAGAAAGCCACCAGTTCTGTCCGCTACATATCCAGACACATCAAGAAGGAGCATTTCATCAGAGAGGCACGGTTTAAACATCTTTCGGAATTGTAGACATTGTAACACTGTAAGTGTTTGCTTTTGCTTGTTTTAATTCAACTAATTGTGTGTTTCCAGGTGGTCCAGGACTGGAAGTTCGTGGCTCAGGTGCTGGACCGGATCTTCCTCTGGGTCTTCCTCACCGTATCGGTAGTCGGCACCATCCTCATCTTCACCCCGGCTCTCAACATGTACCTCAGCTCCGCTTCTTAAAGACGGACCCGTCCTTAACCATCCCCACAAACACACATCACACACAAGAGACAGCTCTCCTTTATAATATACACTTTATAATAACGTGCACCAACCAATCTTTTAATTCTCGCGATTATCCGTTTTCTACAACGGCAGCTTAACCACCCCACAGGTTTATACTGAATTCTATGGTAGCTTTATGGAGGAAGACTCCTGTGTCAGTGCTTTGTATCACTTGGAGCTTTCAGATATTCAAGACGCGCTGTTATAGGAAAGTAATCAATCGACGCTAGTGTGTAGACTTAGTTTTCCACACCTCCATTACCTCAACGAAGGTGGACACACCCTCAGCGTCGGAGCTGATATTCTCACCGTGGAGAGATTTTGTACGTAAATGCTATTCCAGACTCCCCCATATTTATTCAACCCATGTGTTTTTCCAGTGTTTTCCGTGCAGATGATAAAAACCTCACTGCAGCAAATGTACTAATTAACCCTTAATATAACAAGATGAAACCATTTCCTTTTGTCTTCATACTGTCCATCAATACATTTAGAGTGGATATAAAAGGTCTACTCATCTCCTGTGCACTGCCCTCTTCAGGTCACCCCACAGATTTTCAAGTCTAGGCTCTGGCTCTGCCATTCCAAAACATTAATGTTCTTCCGGTGAAGCCATTGTTTTATCGATTTGGATGTAAGCTTTGAGTCATTGTCACGCTCCTCTTCATCTTCAGATTATTAGCAGAACCCTGAAGTTTTTGTACCACTGGTATTTGGAACTGTTCATAATTACCTCCACCTCTCCAAAGAAGCAGTTCCAGCTTAAAAAAAAAAAAAAAAAAAAAAACAATGCACGATGCTGCCACCACCATGCTTCACTGTGGGTTTGGTGTTCTTTTGGTGATGTGCAGTGTAGTTTTTGCACCAAACATACATTTTGGAATTATGGCCAACAAGTTAACCCTTGGTGTTATCAGACCATAACACATTTTTCCTCATGCTTTTAGGGAGACTTCAAGTGTGTCTTTGCAAAATTTAACCGGACCTGGATGTACAGACATACTGTATGAAGAATACCAGATATTGTTGTCACATGTACTTCACAGCCAGTACTTGCCAGAAATTATTGCCGCCTATCTGATGTTGCTGTTGGCCTCTTGGCAGCCCCTCTGACCAGTTTTCTTCTCATCTTTTCATCAATTTTGGAGGTAATATCACTGTTGCGCCATATTTTCTCCATTGATGATGTCTTCGCTGCGTTCAATGCCTTGGAAATTCCTTTGTTACCTCCTCCCGACTGATACCTTTTAATGAGCTTTTAACAGCTGAACTTTATTTTGGCTAAATCAGAGGCACTTCCTAAATGATAGCAGGTGTGTACTGACTCTTATTTAACATGAATTTGTATGTGATTGCTGAATTCTGAGCACAGCCACATTCCCAATTATAAGAGAGCGTGCACACTTATGCAACCACATTATTTTAACTTTTTTTTTTTACCCCCTAAAAGATTTCTGTTTACTTTTCAATTGAGTTGTACAGGTGGAAAAAGTTCGGAAATTATGTTTTACATCACAAAAACCTGGTGTTTTGACAGGGGTGTGTAGACGTTTTATATCCACTGTAATGTCTGTTCGAGTGTCCTGACTTCATGATCTTGAAGTCCATACATGTCTACATCTTCATGTAACCCAATGCTTTAAAGGCTTAACATTTTTATTGAACATGTTGAATTTCCGCCACTTCAAGAAATAAAATAAATGAAAATGTAAATGTTTCTTGTGCCTTGAGAGTGTGAGGTCACTATTTACCATATATAGAAAAGGAATTAAACTGAGTAGGGATCATTTGTCTGATTAGGGTAAATACCTGGTTCATCAGACCCAAGAGACATCAGAACACTTGCTACTGCTACTATATGCCGGTGCCACTAGAGGTCCTTGTTGTGCGATTGATCAGAGTTGAGCAAAAATCATTTCTAACTGTTACAAACACTGAGTTTTTCAGCATCCTACATTATCTGAGTTTGACCATTTTTATGTTTATGTTCTAATGACGTTAACAGATTGTCACAAATAATATGAGAAAGAATAAAGTTCATTAGAGTGTGAGGAGCTTCATCACTTCGTCACTAAGAAGATCGTACATCATACAAGATCTGATCATAATCGCAGGAAAATCGGTTCAGAAAGCCTCATCTGGAGCTCATCTGCATTATGCTGTAACCTCTGTCACACTCAGCACACACACACACACACACACATGCACACACACACTGTAGTCAGTTGGTAACATCTGATGAGACGCTTTACAGGAAGTGGACATGGGAGTGGACTTTAGTGATGAGCAGTAAGAGTTTACTCACTGTTTAAGCAAATAGATAATCACTGAAACTGTGACGGACGTCCAAATTGAATGTCAATATTCACACAGAGAAGTTTGCGTGTGTTTAGAGTCAGGTTATGCAACTGCTGAAGTTAGGTTTTTGGGCTACTCATTGAGATTATGACCATGTGTATAACATGTAGACCATTACATAGTAATATCTAGACCATTAGACAATAATTGGTAGATCATTACACTATAACTGGTAGATCATTACACTATAACTGGTAGACCATTTCAGAGTAACTGGTGGATCATTACACAATAACTGGTAGATCATTACACAATAACTTGTAGACCATTACACAATAACTGGAAGACCATTTCACAGTAACTGGTGGATCATTACACAATAACTGGTAGATCATTACACAATAACTGGTAGATCATTACACAATAACTGGTAGACCATTACACAATAACTGGTAGATCATTACACAATAACTGGTAGATCATTACACTATAACTGGTAGATCATTACACAATAACTGGTAGACCATTACACAATAACTGGTAGATCATTACACTATAACTGGTAGATCATTACACAATAACTGGTAGATCATTGCACTATAACTGGTAGATCATTACACAACAACTGGAAGACCATTACACAATAACTTGTAGACTATTTCACAGTAACTGGTAGACTATTTCACAGTAACTGGTAGACCATTACACAATAACTGGAAGACCATTACGCAATAACTGGTAGATCATTGCGCAATAACTGGTGGATCATTACACAATAACTTGTAGACCATTACACAATAACTGGTGGATCATTACACAATAACTGGTAGATCATTACACAATAACTGGAAGACCATTACACAATAACTGGAAGACCATTTCACAGTAACTGGTGGATCATTACACAATAACTGGTAGATCATTACACAATAACTGGAAGACCATTACACAATAACTGGAAGACCATTTCACAGTAACTGGTAGATCATTACACTATAACTGGTAGATCATTACACAATAACTTGTAGACCATTTCACAGTAACTGGTAGATCATTACACTATAACTGGTAGATCATTGCACTATAACTGGTAGATCATTACACAACAACTGGAAGACCATTACACAATAACTTGTAGACTATTTCACAGTAACTGGTAGACTATTTCACAGTAACTGGTAGACCATTACACAATAACTGGTAGATCATTGCGCAATAACTGGTAGACCATTACACAATAACTGGTGGATCATTACACAATAACTGGTAGATCATTACACAATAACTGGAAGACCATTACACAATAACTTGTAGACCATTACACAATAACTGGAAGACCATTTCACAGTAACTGGTAGATCATTACACTATAACTGGTAGATCATTACACAATAACTGGAAGACCATTTCACAGTAACTGGTAGATCATTACACTATAACTGGTAGATCATTACACAATAACTTGTAGACCATTTCACAGTAACTGGTAGATCATTACACTATAACTGGTAGATCATTACAATATAACTGGTAGACCATTACACTATAACTGGAAGACCATTTCACAATAACTGGTAGATCATTACACTATAACTGGTAGATCATTACACTATAACTGGTAGATCATTGCACAATAACTGGTAGATCATTACACTATAACTGGTAGATCATTGCACAATAACTGGTAGATCATTACACTATAACTGGTAGATCATTACACAATAACTGGTAGATCATTACACAATAACTCGTAGATCATTACACAATAACTGGTAGATCAATACACTATAACTGGTAGATCATTGCACAATAACTGGTAGATCATTACACTATAATTGGTAGATCATGGCACAATAACTGGTAGACCATTACACAATAACTGGTAGACCATTAGACAATAACTGGTAGACCATTACACAATAACTGGTAGACCATTACACAATAACTGGTAGACCATTACACAATAACTGGTAAACCATTAGACAATAACTGGTAGACCATTACACAATAACTGGTAGACCAGTACACAATAACTGGTAGACCAGTACACTATAAATGGTAGATCATTGCACAATAACTGGTAGATCATTACACGATAACTGGTAGATCATTACACGATAACTGGTAGATCATTACACGATAACTGGTAGACCATTACACAATAACTGGTAGATCATTACACAATAATTTGTAGACCATTACACAATAACTGGTAGACCATTACACAATAACTGGTAGATCATTGCACAATAACTGGTGGATCATTACACTATAACTGGTAGATCATTACACAATAACTGGTAGATCATTACACTATAACTTGTAGATCATTACTTAATAACTTGTAGACCATTACACAATAACTTGTAGACCATTACACAATAACTGGTAGATCATTGCACAATAACTGGTGGATCATTACACTATAACTGGTAAACCATTACACAATAACTTGTAGACCATTGCACAATAACTTGTAGATCATTACTTAATAACTTGTAGACCATTACACAATAACTGGTAAACCAATACGTGACACCTACCAATACTAAAACAAATCACTTGTGACTTATATTACTGGACTCGAGAGAGGCCAGTTTCAAACCCCCCACTGAACCAGCTCTCCTGAGCAACTTGGCACATGGCATCCCTGCTTCTGAAGCCTCACCAACAAAATACTGTGTAGAAAATTTAAACTACAGTATTATGCTATTGCTGGTAGACAATTACACCGTAACATCTAGACGATTACACAGTAACAATTAGACACTGCCCTTGTCCGGGGAATAATCAGGGTCAGGAAATGCGAAATGAAGAAGAAAATGCCACACTTATTTATTTACAAAGCAGACAAATGTAATAGAACGTTTAAAAAAAATGGTGCAATTTAGGAACGCAATTTTAAAAAATCATATAATTGTTGTGTTTCAAAACTTCACAGTCAAGCATTTGTCCTGGTTTTTTTTGTTTGTTTGTTTACAAGTTTAAGACTTTTTAGAGTATATATAAATACTGTATATTGGATATGTGAAGTGTAACGGGAAAATATTAATTAAAAATCATAGATGATGCGTCAAAGTCATTTCTCCATTACCTTCATGCCTCTCAACTCCTCCCGGGATTAAAATAAAGCAAGACAAAGGAGTGATTTTATGCTTACGTGTCATTTATTGAAGGAGTCTCCAATATCAGAGCTTTAGGACTTCAGGACATTTCCCGACATGCTGTTATAGGAAAATCATCAATGCTAGGTTGTCGGCTTATAATTGTCATCACCTTTAATACCTCACCCAAGCACTAAATAATCCCCCAAACCGTATACAATCCTAATCCCCCCCTGAGCTGATACTGGGTCCTCAGTGTAGAAGAAGTGGTTTTGATGAAGAAACGCTCAGAAATGATATCCGGACTACCAGGTTAAATATATCAATCAGAGTTCTGAAGGACGTAGTCTACTCACACCAGAAAACAAGGAAAAGTACAGAAAGGTGCCTTTATTTCTGAGACTGTAGAGTCACCTTTTATAAAGACGCTATTCAGCAATTCAGTTAAATATTGTCTTCTCACAGATCCAGGTGAACTCATAGTCACAGGGATAGTCGGCCTCGTTGTAGACGGGATCAGACATTTCACCAGTTAGAGCGCAATACTCATCTCCATCCAAATTGTTGGGTTCTCCGCTAGCCCAGTACCTGAAGAACAGAACCGGAGGATCCGCTGTGTTTATCAAGCGAATGACGCGTCAAGAAAACATCGTCAAGGCAATAGATCAGTCCAGTGACGTCTTACCCAACTGTCTCTGGGGTACCGTCCACCCACTTCCACTGGCCCTGGACCTCCCTGTCGAGACCGATCCAGGCTTTTCTGCCATACAGCATGTTGTGAAGGAACATCTGTCAAGAGTAAAGTGTAAGCATTATTCACTTCAGTCGGCTTTTCTTTCATTCTAATTCCCTCTCTGTCTCTCTCTCACCTGTTCCTCTGTGTTGTTTATGACCACCAGGTCTATTCCTCGCTCTCTGCAGTCCTGTCTGCTATCAGTCCAGTTCTTCTCCTCAGTAGAGATGTAATAAAGGCTGGAGTCGAAATACAGCCATCCTGGATCCAGATTCATTTCCACAGGTTAATATCAGGTTACTGTCCTCATTAATATTGTTATCATTTACAGTATGCAATAAACTAATCAGCATCTGAATCAAAAGTCTCTGAATTATTGGGATACACCGACTGATTCGTCACTCACCCTGTTTAGAAAGCGTCTGGAGTTCCTCTCTATCCATCCGCAACCGATCTCTCTCTTCGATCAGGGTGCTCAGGTTGTTTTCTGTGGTCCGCGTCATGTATTTGATCAACAGGACCATGATAGCGACCAGTAGACCCACACACACCAACAGGAGCAGCACATACACTGCAGTCATTCTGTGACATCTGCTCGGTTTCTTGGCTCTCCCTGTTGGCAAATCGACACCGAAATACGATTAAGGCTTACAGCTAGTGAGAACCCAAAATTCAATATCTCATAAAATTAGAATATTGTGAAAAAGTTTAATATTGGAGACTCATGGCGTCACACTCTGATCAGCTACTTAACACAAAACACCTGCAAAGGTTTCCTCAGCCTTTAAATGGTCTCTTAGTCTGGTTCAGCTGTCTACACAATCATGGGGAAGACCAGAAGATGATCATCGGCACCCTGCACGTGGAGGGTAAGACACAAAAGTTCAGGGCAAAGTTGAATGGAAGGAAAGAATATGGTAGAAAGAAAGTGCAGGGATAGCCATAGCCTTTAGACGATTGTGAAACGGAGCTCTTTCAAGAACTGTCACATTCCTCGTGTCAAGCCACTATCAACGTCAGTGGCGTCTTCCCTGGACAAAAAAGGCCTGAACTGTTGCTCACTGGGCCAAAGTCCTCTTTTCAGATAAAGGTAAATGTTGCATTTCGTTTGGAAATCAAGGTCCCAGAGTCTGGAGGAAGAGAGGAGAAGCACAGAATCCAGGTTGCTTGAGGTCCAGTGTAAAGTTTGTTCAGTCAGTGGTGGTTTGCGGAGCCGCGTCATCTGCTGCTGTTGGTCCACTGTGTTTTATCAGGTCCACTATCAGTACAGCCGTCTACCAGGAACTTTTAGAGCACCTCATGCTTCCCTCTGCTGACCAGCTTTAAGGAGATGCTGATTTAATTTTCCAGCAGGACTTGGCACCTGCCCACACAGTCAACAGTTCTAATACCTGGTTTAAGGACCGTGGCTTAGAAATGAAACTTGGGTATATTTTAGAGGCGTCAATGTATGCAGCTTGTATAACAGTATATATTTGCTGTCCTCTGAAAATAACTCAACATACAGTACAGCCATTATTGTCAAAATATCTGGCAACAAAAGTGAGTACACCCTCAGTGATAACAGCTGTACATCTTTAACCGAGCAGAGTCGCATGAACTATTCATCATGTCCATGTGTTTGTCAGTGGCCCAGTGTGTGTTCAGACCTGAACCTTACAGAGCACCTGTGGGACGTCCGCAAGCGGAAGGTGGCAAAGCGCCGTGTGTCTGACATCCAGCACCTCCGTGATATAATTATGGAGGAGTGGAAGAGGATTCAAGCAAGAACATGTCCAGCTTTGGTGAATTCCAGGCCCACCCAGGAGGATTAAGGCCGTGCTATATAACAATGGTGCTCTCACACAATATTGACACTTTGGACACAGTTTTGACGTGTTCACTCATTTTCGTTGCCAGTTATTTAGACAATAAAGTCTATATGATGAGATATTTTCAGAGGAAAGTAAATCTGTACTGTTGTACAAGCTGCACATTGACGACAAGTTTCATTTCTATAGTATTGTGCCTTGAGAACATACAGTATAATAAAGTGGTTGCTAAAATGTGAAGGGTGTACTTACTTTTGTGAGATACTGTAGATGTACATATATAAAGGTTAAGATCCTGTTTATGAGACTAAATCATCACCCTTCTATAAATGTACATTATATATTTTATGAATATTGTGGGAGGTTCCTTATCTGCTGTTATAGGACCTCAATCAACACTTTCACAAAAAAAAAAAAAAATCAAAGTCACATATACTAGGTTCAAATGGTCAAAGTGATATATATATCACTTTGACCATTTGAACCTAGTATTCAGTATCATGTTAACTTAGACTTATGTTCTGTTATACTGAACTTCCAGCCTCCTAACACACAGTATGTCTGCATAAAATCCCTGCTATCCGTTATCACCCAGATGAAGATGGGTTCCCTGTAGAGTCCGGTTCCTCTCAAGGTTTCTTCCTGTTGCAATCTCAGGGAGCTTTTTCTTTGCCACCGTCACCGTCACCCTCGGCGTCCTCATCAGGGACGATCTAGCCATTATGATCTATACACGTTTTTCTCACTCATACACATTTCCATAATTTTCCTTTAGTTTTGTGAAGCTGCTTTGAGACAATGAACGTTGTTTAAAGTGCTATATAAATAAAATTTTAATTGGAAAAACTGAATTGAAATGAATAAACATTTAATGAATGTTATTTCAAAGATGTGTGTGTGTGTGTGTGTGTGTGTGTGTGTGCTCCGCACCTGAGCTCTCAGGATCCTGGTTGTCTGATGGAGTCTCCATTTCCAGCTCATCCTCCGAAGTGCCTTCACCTGCCTGGAAGGTGTTATATACAGGAGGTCCAGGGTTTATCTCATGACTCGTCCTCATCCTGCACCAGACGGCCACTGATGTCTCACTGATGTCTCACTGATGTCTCACTGAACTTCTTTTGGGAATCTGCTTGTTCTGACTGCTGAGATCTGACTGCTGCCAGGCACTGTGCTTCTTCTTCCACCTGTAAACCTGTAACGCTTATTATATAGGAAGTCACACTGATCATGATGTCTGAAGCCACGTCACTCTATTCCCATTCTTATTTATTCTTTTTTTTTTCTTTTTTTTAAAAGAAGAAGTCATTTGCATAGACCCTCCCCCGATTTATTCTGGGCTTAGGAGGGGTTTTTTTTTTTTTTTTTTTACAATGCTCATTGATTGAATAAAGCAAATTTCCAGAATAAAAAAAAAAAACATACATATGATAATAAGTGATTAAATGATACAAAGTTTTTTTTCACTATTTCTTTCACGTTTTAGAATTTTAGTCACTACAGGGAGCAAAACCCCGACTCATGTAGGTGAAACACTTATCCTGGCCAACACTGAGCTCGTTCGGCGTCTGTGTGTGTGTCTGTGTTTTACATCGTACGTCTCCACAAACGACCTTCCATATCGGTATGATTTTATACTAAACTGAATACTGAAGTCTGAAACGCGCTGCTACGCATCTGCGCATGCGCGCAAACACCCGCGCGGACACGTTCGCGCGCACCCATGCACGCACGCACACAAGATCCTAAGGTGTTTTTTTTCTTTTTTTCTGGCAAACAGAATATACTGGATTACAACAGAATTGAATAGAATATAAGGTCAGAAATTAGTCAGGAGAAAACAACAGAATTAGATAGAAAAGAAAAGAAAAAAATATATATATATTATATATTTTAAGAAAGTAAGTAGCAAGCAAAATCCAGTGAGGAAAATGTAAAATTTAAAGTAAAGTAAAAAAAAAAAAAGATACACAGTTTTACAATTTAAGGCGAATAAATGAGGTAAAAATTGTGTCAAATAATATGACTATACTGTTTCTAAGTACACATGCATGATGGGAACGAAACTGTATATGAGGTATATAACCAGCAGGTTATTAGAGAGAATAAACCAGCAAGTACAGTATATAACCAGCAAATATTAATACCTGAGAGGATGAAATGAATGAAGAATGTGACCACAGTGCAGTGAAGACCGAGTGTACATGAGCCTATTTATCGTGATGTCAGCGAAGGAGATCCCTCTCCTGATACAGATTTATTGCAGTTGGTAAAAAAGACTTCCTCTAGCTTTCTTTGTGAAGCTTTATTCTTACTGAAAGTACTATAATAATAACAAATCCACACACTTAGCACTGTTGCCTCGCACCCCTAGGGCCCGTGTTCGGTTCCTGCCTCGGGGTCCGGTCTGTGTGCATGGAGTTTCTTCGTTCTCGTCGTGGGTTCTTGGTAGGTTTCATCATTCATCATTTCAAAAAATTCAATGTGTTTGAAGTTTTTTATACTTACATAAGCATGGTCACAAATAATAATAAGCCTGTCCGGTCGATTCTGCTAATCATTATTTATAGACTCCCAGTGCCATAATCGTAATTTCTTTGTGAATTTGCATATTTCTTCTCAAACCTCATTGTTTCTTTAGACAAAGCATCAATTGCTAATATTCATTTAAAAAATCCAGAAGACCCCCTGAGACATATATGTCCATTCTGGACTCAGTAACAGGACCTGCTCATAGATTTACCACTAACCTTTCAGATTAAATGAAAATATAGCAACATCAACTGTTAATCTTCCTGAATTATCACCATCTGACCCTACAGAACTCGATCACTTGACTGAATGTTTAGATTCAGCATTCCGTTATACTCTAGATAATGTAGCTCCACTTATAAGAAAAATATATAAATTCTATCTCCTTTTCATTACTGCAGCCAAATTAACTAGTTATACAGCCACTATAGAAACATACAAATCAATAGCATGCAGTAGGGAGAACGTCATAATTTTTTCACTTTTTTGCCTAAAATATTAGGCAAAAAAAAATTGCTTTAAGCCTGGATAATGGTGCCTGCCAAATGCCATAAAAGTAAAAGTAAATGGTTAAAGTGGTAAGTGACCTCGTACTGGCCTCTGATCAGGGTTGCATCTTGTTGCTTGTGTTGCTTGACCTTAGTACAGCATTCAAAACACTATTGATCATACAGTTCTCCTTGATAGATTAGAAAATGTTGCAGGAGTTACTGGAACTGCCCTCTCCTGCGTCAGGACTTATTTGACTGATCGTTATCAGTTTGTAGATGTAAATGGTGACTTTTCTTTGTGTACTAAAGTGACATTTGGTGTTCCACAAGGTTCTATTTTAAGCCCACTTCTATTTCCTCTGGGGAATATAATTCATAAGCATGGTATTATGCTGATGACACACCAGTTCTATGTCTCAGCAAAGCCAGATGGAAAAAGCCAGATTCATAAAGTTGAGCAATGTGACATAAGAGACTGGAGGGTTGTTGAACTTTCTCCTACTTAACTCTGACAAGACAGACGTAAAGGTACTAGGACTACATGAAGCATTCTGATCATACCGTCACTCAGGATGACCTTTCTGTTCAATCATGTGCAGCAGTAAAAGATCTTGGTGTGATCATAGATTATTATATAGTGATATATATATATAATATATATATATATATATATAATAGTGATTATATATAATCTATATTATACTATAGTGATTATATGTAACAATCTCTCATTTGAAGCTCATGTAGTGAATATTACCAGAATAGCATTTTTTCATCTCAGAAATATTGTCAAGGTAAGAAATATATTGTCACTACATGATGCAGAAAAATTAGTTTATGCTTTTCTCTGCTCTAGGTTGGAGTATTGTAACGAATGTTCAACTAGGTGCATAAACAAGCTTCAGTGAGTCCAAAATGCAGCAGCAAGAGTCCTCACTAGAACCAGAAGATACGAGCGCATCTTATCCACACTGCATTGGCCTGCAGTGAAATTTTACATTGATTTTAAAAATACTACTTTTGACCTATAACGCACTGATTTCATGACGCAGTACCTGAGGCGTCTGCCATGCCTACTTCGATCAAAGGATGCAAGCTGCCTGTCGGTATCTCATATCATAAATACCACAACGCTGGGAAGAGTTTTTTCTTACAAAGCCCCAAAGTTAAGGAACAAAATTATAATTAATGTTCGGGACTTAGGCACAGTCTCAGTGTTTACGTCTAGGCTGAAAACCATTTTATTTAGCCAAGCCTTCTGTAAATAGGTCTGTCGTAGATAAGGATGAAGATCTTGTTGACGTAGGAGTTTTATGGTGAGCTGATATTTTTGGATCCTGTCTTCGCCCTCTTTAATTGATCAATTAGGTTTGTTTACTGTGAAATGACTGGTTGTTTTACTTTCCAGGGAGCCCTCACGTCACGTCATGTCACTTCACATCATGTCTGAATGGATATTTTCAGAGGAAATGTTCTGACGGATATCCCCAAAGTCTTGTCTACGTGGTCTAACAATTTCACATCAGACTGCTTCCTCAGAGAGAAATAGTTTCAAGACTGAAGCTCAACAGTCACTTCCTGAAGCTGCGAGTGTGCTATTTTTTATGTAAGCTATTGTACTGTTTGTTTAACAAGGTAGCTTGTATTCCATGCTGAAGCAGAATAGTTCCTCAGGCTAGTCATTTTGTGGGATATTCTAAATCTACTAGAAAATTGGTGTCAAACTTCTAAAACTAATTACAGTTGCATAAAAGGTAGAATAGGAAGTTGGGTGGTGGTAACCTGGCATGTTTATTTAGCATCTTTATAACATTGCAGCTTGAATAAACGGTACGTAAGGCAAAGTATCAATTAGGTAGCTGCTAGTAATTCCATTTTCCATTTTAGCTTTTAGTGTAAAATGGAACATTTCTTTATCCAGGATCACGTCTGGATTGTGTGTGAGCAGTCTCACAATCAAAATAACAGCCGTCCAATATTAGCTAATTAGCTTATTCATATGACGAGCCTAGCCTTCTTTAGCTTTAGTCTATTGCTAGTCTATTACTCTCCTTTTGAGTTTAAAATCCACATGCCAGTTTTTGAATATGCCACCACCAATTGTGATCCACGGAGACAAGAGAGAAAAAAATGTTCGTGCTCTTTATGTGGGAGAAATGCAAACCATGCCAACTGTGGACATCTGTGACCTCATGTATGTGCGATTTCCTCTAAGTGTACTACGTACACTGCCCTGTGCTGTCATATGATATAGGAGGGGACTGGCCATGAGGAAACAATAATATAACAGAACATTTGTGGTAAAATATACAGAGTCATATTAAAAGTACAAAAACATAAAAGTACACAAATATAGAAAAGTGAAATATACATTAAATCTGCTCAGGAGGTTCAACGATTTTTATTTTTAAAAAAACACATTTATTTAAAAAATATAAAATGTTTTTAAAAAACATGAGTATACAATGGGAAAATTCCTTGACCTACAAAAAGCATTTGATATCACTGATCACAAACTTTCATTACCAAGTTAGACAGATATGCTGTCAAAGGGTATGCATACGATTGGTTATGTAATTATTTAGAATATCTGCAATACAAAGAATATGAATTCAAAACTAAATTGTGGGGTTCCTCAGGGTTCGGTGCTTGGTCTGCTGCTGGGCCTTTTGCATATACTGTACATACGCATATAAATAGAACTGTTGAATAATATTGAGAAAGGACATTGACCCAAAGAAAAACTGTATTGATTATATTATTATAAATAATAAATTTACAATAAATAATATACCAGGAACGGTTGTACAGTATACATTATATTGGTTGTTCTATTAACAGTCTGACAGCAGAACGAGATAAATGCCATTTTCAGACTTTTACTCATTATGGCAAATTGGTGTTTGTGAACTGCTTACAACATTTTGGGCAAAGCATGAGACCTGATCATCAGTAAAGATAACATACACAAAATATTCACAGTTTGCAATATATATATGTTTAAAACGGAAATTTAGTTATCTTAATTTGCTGTCAAACTGTTGGGAAACTGGAAAATATAACCAAAACTGTCAAAAATAAAAAATGCTATACAACTTGAAAATAAAGCTAACTATAACGACAAAAAAATCAACTACTTATTTAACTAAATACTTAAAAAACATATTTGCAGATTTTAAAACTATATAAATGATTTATAAGTTGAGGTGAATATGATTTGAGAGGATAACTTATCTTTAAAGTGTAATGTACAGAGGTGGAAAGTAACGAATTATATTTAC
Organism: Clarias macrocephalus; assembly: GCA_011419295.1. NCBI lineage: Eukaryota > Metazoa > Chordata > Actinopteri > Siluriformes > Clariidae > Clarias > Clarias macrocephalus. Next base: position 2,934 of record JAAGKR010010782.1, on the reverse strand, counting down.
TCACGTTACTGTAATTGAGTAGTTTTTTTTGTGTACTTCTACTTTTTAACGTAGTTTTTAAAATCTGTATTTTAATGAATGTTAATGAATTTAATGAATGTTAATGAATTTTAAAATCTATATTTTATTTTTACTTAAGTATGTTTTGTTTGAAGTATTGTAATTCGCTACATTTGAAATCATATTCGCTACTGAGTAAAATAAATGAAGGAAAATGCAAAAATCACAAGAGATTGTGATTTTGGCGTTTGATATTTGGTTGTGTTTTCTGGTTTTGACTTTTTGCCCCCCGTTGACTTTGATTATTGCTTTGCCCCTTTGGTTTGGTTGGTCTTTGTATGTATTTGTAGATAATTTCACTGTATGTTTGTGCACTCACCAGTTGTAGGGTTTTTTTTGCAGGTAATTTAGCTACTAAATATAAATACCATTTAGTTTATTATTTTGGCCTGGGTCCACCCTGAATCTGATCCTCCTGTTGTGTGTGTGTGTGTGTGTGTGTGTGTGTGTGTGTGTGTGTGTGTGTGTGTGTGTGTATTTTTTGTAAAGCAATACAATTATTTCATCAATTAATGACTGGATCTAGTTCTTTTTGCCATATACCTCCATTTCCATACAGTTTATAATAGAACCCTGAACCATTCTTTTGCTGTTCGGTCGACACTAGACTGGGACGTGATGCCATATTTAAGTGACCACTTTGATTTTCAAGCACATGAAAGACAACAGCTTTATTATGCAAAGGTGTTCCTTCAGTTAAAACTATGCTAGATTGCCTCATCCCACCCCGCTGTTAAAAAAAAAATTATTACATTTTTTTAAAAAAAAGTAACTCGGTAACTTTTACTCTAAGTAAATTTTTATGACCTACTTTTTACTTTTACTTGAGTAGATTTTTATAATGGTAACTTTACTTGTACTTCAGTAAAATTTTACTTAAGTAACAGTACTTTTACTTGAGGACAAAATTTTAGTCCTCTTTCCACCTCTGTTAATGTAACGTGCTGGTTTCAACTCAAAGACACAAATTCACTTATATTCATTTTTCTCACATACCCAAAGAAACTCACTATGACAGTGATTTTCAACCCAGAACTGTGTACCATCTTGGTGTTGTACAGCTATCATGCAGTCATCTTTATCCGGATAGCTGCTGGATTTGTCATTTATCCAGGACCTGAACAGGAGAATCAAAGGATTGTGTGTTTCTCAGAGCAACGACATTCAAAAGTAAGTAATTACGTCATGAGTAGAAATCAGTTCAGAGATTTATTACACTTACATTCTGGTCATTCGTGTACCGTCCACCCATTCCCACCTGCCCTCTGTGTTTACGTCAGTGAGACCAATCCAAGCTGGAGTGCTCCCCAATTTTTTTTTGATGAAGTCCTGTGCTCACGAGATAACAGGAAAACACACATACTGTATGACTCACTCTAAAGTATTTACATTTTAGTAAAACCACTATACTCATACCTACGAGAATTATAATGAAGACCAGACAAAAGCCGCACAGACACAGACAACAGATATGAAACAAATGAAAAATTGTGACATTCATATAAATAAAAGCAGTCATCATATTGTCAAAACACTAATAATAACTACCAACAGAACGAAACCGAAAATGTAAGCATAACAACAATAAGCAGAATAGCACTTTTTGTTTATTGATGGACAATTAGAAACTTAAAACGTATAGCTGACTGTAATAAAGTGTTAACATTGGAGACCCCTTCCAAAAAGTTTTATTACAAAAAAATTTAAAGAAAAAAGCAGGATTCCAGGACTGATGCATAGACTTTGTCTCGACAAGAAACAAATTGAATAACATCCAGAGAAAATTTAGATTGCACTGGTGAGGTCAGGGTTAGCATCCAGCGGCTGTTGCTACCTTGGACATAGTTAGGGGTGTTTATATTCCACCTCAGGTGAATAGAGACAGTGCCTTATGTGAACTACATGAGTCCCTCCGTCAACACCAAACGGCCAAACTTCCACCAACACATTACTTGACCCACCAGGTGCAAAAGGACCTACTGTACTAGCATGCGCTACATTGGTTTAAAGCAATAAGACATGCCACTTTCTTAGTCAATGCTATTTTTTATCAAAGTCTCAAACAGGAAGCTCTAGTTCAAGACTCAAAAAAAACATTCTGATAACATCAGTAAGTTTAGAGGAGTGGATGTCAGGGTTATTGGGAAATTGATGTGTGATACAGCCAAAAAAAAAAAAAAAAAAAGAATAAGAAAAAAGAGGTTTTGCAATGGTTCTCAACCTAACAGCTCTTGTGTTTCTGCTGTCAAGGACAATGGACACCAAGAACAAGTTTGTTCATGGAGATAATCAACCTTTCCCTGGCGCATTGGTAATCCAAACATGCTTTTAACAATTTATTATAGTTCCTGCCCCAAAGAAACCTCAGCTCACCTGCATCAATGACCATCACCCCATAGCCCTGACCTTAGCCGTGAAACTTCTCCTGAACATCAGCAAGACAAAGGTGTTTATAGTGGACTTTACACGTTTACACCTTAGTGCAGAAGATCCAGCAATGTTTATACCACACCATAGTTCTTTTTATTTTTTATTTTTCCCCGGATTTTTCTCTACAGTAATTTAGTTTTATCCAATTCTTCCCCGTCACTAGGGGGCTCCACATTAAGGCTACTACTTCCATTCAGTCCGGAGGGCCGAAGATTATCACGTGTTTCCTCCGAACCACGTGACGCCAGCCGACCGCATCTTTTCGAAATGCTTGCTCTCGCACCGTTGGGTAACGCACTCCGAGGACGGCGCTATCCGCTCCTTCCGGTGGCGTGAGCTCACATACGCCCCTGATTGGCTGTAGGGCCGTGATTAATGTGGGAGCGCTAAGTACCTCTCATCCCTCCCCTCTGAGAGAGCTCGGCCAATCAGCTCTCTCTAGAC